>JANEYF010004274.1:0-113021 GCA_029963845.1 Rhamnusium bicolor | reverse complement strand
TTATTGTATAACGATTGTAAATCGTTCTCCTTATTACTAAATTTGACTCAGTGTACTTCCTTTGTTTTTTAAGGATACTGTTTAAAAATTTGGTAGACATAAAGCACCATCTACAAATACTAACTGCCTAAAAGTTTAGACTTCTGGCGCAAATTAAATAAAATTACTAGTGCATGTAAACTTACCTTCCAATATGCTTTGTATATTACAAAAACCAAGACATGATGTGGAAACATTTTTTGCTGTACAGCAGTCGGTGTAGTTGTGATTCCTGCTGCTGATGCTCTGTCTTGGGTCTTCATATTGTATAAGTGGATCAATTGTATTATTTGGGGGCAACATGGCTTTCGATAATACTAGAATAAAAACAAATTTTTATCAAAAATCTTTACTGAGACCGATGCAAAAATTTGGCTACAAATGATATAAGTGCAGAATTTAGCAGCTATTAAATAACTCTGTGAAAAATCCATTTATCATTCCAAATGTTTGAAAATTGTATGTAGGTAACCGCAATAACTTTCCTACATCTAGAAAATATATATTCATGTGATTAATGGTCTTACGGTTAAATATTATACGTGCCCAGTTTAATTATTTTTCAAATCAACTGTTACAACAGTTAACTAGACGTCAAAACTAAAAATAAACGGATGCTAGGCAACAACTGATAAAAACCGATGAAGATCATTGCTTGTGATGGTTTCAAAGCTTAATAATGAAGAAGACTTCCTGGATTCCATAAATTATAGAATTCTAGATCCTACTAGATTCGTATTTAATACTCACCACTTAGTTTATGGAAACTTCGCACGATGGGGCTACCTATTCACTTCGCAGACATAAACACCTGAATCAGCGGGCTTTGCATTTTTTATAACTAGTACCCACACATCACCACCGGATGGTACTTCTGAGGATGCATCTGAAAAAAGTAGTTCTATTCAAGTCATTCAATACATAAAGAATGGAAATTTTATTTAGAAGTCAGTGTCAGCATTGGGTTTTTTCTGGACGTGATTTGTTATTTTTATAACTAGTAGAATGATATAGACTATTAACATAATGTACGTGTACATATATAACATATAAATCATATGAAATTAATATAAATTAAGGTGATTAATATAACAAAACAATGGCTTGGCTCGGTGGCTCCATGGTCGAGTGGTAAGGACACTTGTCTTTTACCCTGGATTTCGATCCCCGGTCGAGGAGCTATGATTTTTTCTAAATCGGGAAATTAATCCTAACATACTCGGACATTGGGTGTGTGTGTCCATTGTCTCTAAATTGTAGCCCTCTCCCACAAGGTACCTTGAGATTCCTTCAGGGATATAGGGGGTCGTGTTACTTGTGGTGTTTTAATTTAATCAACTAACAAAAGTTTGACTTAATTTGACTCAGTTTACTATTAAAAATATCAACATCTTTTTCAATTGCTTTATAATTACGGCACATCATATAATTGAGAAAACAAAATATTTGTGTATGCGTTTGGTACATAAAATAAAGATGTGGATCTAGTTGGCCTATTAGAGGCTCTATAATTATTTTTTTCCAATAATTGTGGACAGTCTATCATATCGTTTAAAAGTTTAAATGAAAGTACAACACTTTGCATGTCTCTACGATATTTTATGGAACTGTTATGACGAAGTAATTTTCCTGTAGATTGTTTCCTGTTATAATAAAATCTAACTGAGTCGCTCTCTTATTTGATACACCGTGTATCCTATAACTTGTATTAATGTATATTCCAAAACCCACTTTGAACAAAGGGTTAATTTATTTTATGTCAAATACTTGAAAGACCAATTAGTTCGTTTTGTATTGTAACTGGAGGGAATTATTTCTTAACTGTAAAAATTATTTCTTTTTGTGGGGCAAGTATTTTTTTTTTAACCCCAATATTTTTTTACTTCTGCTAAGAATGCTGTTATTTCCAATACAATCTCTTACTTCTAGATGGGGTAGTTGTTTTTATAGTTTCTACGATAAAATGTATTTGAGTGTTGTGTTTGATTTATTATATACTTAAAACTTTTGTACTAGTGCATTCAGATAATAATGCCAGTATAAAATATAAAAAAACTATAGGTAATTATTATTGTTATCATGTTAGATTTGAAATGATGCTTACGTAATAATCAAAAAGTGTTTTTTTCTAGAAATGCAAATAAAATGTATAATTTTTTTCTTTTTTTTCTTTTGATTTTATCTTTGTACAACACAGATAGGCAAAACTTGTGATAATGAAATTTGACTAAGTTACTAACTATATTTGGACACTTAGAGAACTAAACGGATTCGTCCTATTTCCTATTTCTATTTTTTAAAAACTTCAAAATTTAGCAGTACAACTTTCTCTATCACAATCATTTGGATCAAATGTTTTGAGCCGTACAGCGATAAATCAGTCACCCTGTATATTATATACTCACGTATAAAAGTTATGTGCTGATGACATCATACTTTTTGTTTAGAAATTGAAATTTCTGATTTTCTTGGTAATTTAGCCCCACTATAGTCCAAAAATCTGTTGTGGGTCCATGTTCATATACCCAAATAAAAATTGGTCATACCCTACTGCTTTGTTATAATAGTTTGCAAGGCATACAATTAACAAGAAAATCCAAAATTAAAATTTATTATACTCGCTTTAATGAAGACAAATAGTTAAGCTACTCTCCTCAAACGCGCACAATATTTAAATATAATTTTTTTATTGGTCGCATTTCCTAAAAACCATAACAAAACACAAAGCCACTTCACTTGACTGCCTCAAGAGCTCAGATTTGTTGTTTCGATTTTATGTTATTCCCATTCATGTAAAAAATTGTATTTTCCAAAATGGTGTACCTTATGTGTGCATATATCAAGGTAGATTTCAAAAATTGATTGAAGATGACGTTACTTTGTGAAAATCCATTTTGGAGTACAAATTACATAATTACATAATTACAAAAAATTGTTTTTTACTTGTTAATTTTCATTTTATTTTTAACTTTACGACTAGTTTTATTCTATTCGGACATTTTCAAGTAACTAAAAATACAAATTTATTCTTTAGATATAAAATGAACAGCAAATAAGTTTATGGTTGGTTTTTCTGTGTAGAGATGTTGTTTAAAAGCATAGAGGATGAGGTAGTAAATTTATATTTTGGGTTGAATTTTTATCTTAACAGTAATTAGTTTACTGAGCTAAATTTAATAACGGGGAATTATTTATATCTATCTGATCGTTTAATGTTATAATTTTTATATTTGTTTAACTTATTTATTTTCATAGCTCCTACTAAATTGTTTTTTTACTTCTTTCACAAATATGACATATGATTATTAGTAAGCCTGGCCAAGGTCATTAATCCTACATAGACGTACTGGTATGCATCATATCATAATACTTGAATAAATACAATAATAAAAACAAAAATATTTTATATATTGTGATGTATGTTTTTGTACTATTTCGTTCGCTTTAAATTCTTTTTTATGTATTTCCTTATATTTTGTAAGCTTAGTGCTGCACATTATTATTAAACTGTTAAATGACGTTCACACATGTACATTGTATATCTAAGTGATAACTAACAATAAATAAATAGAATAAATAAAATAAATGAAAATAAATTTTATTAATACTGGTACACTTTATAAAAATATGTACAAAACTCACCTTCTTAAGCAGATTTATGAAGTAGCTTGGTTGTCGTTATCACAAACTGGAGCACTTCTATAATAACTGTGTACCATCAGATATGTTTCTACAGTTGTCTCAGTAAGCGATGTTCGCTGTGGTGTAAAAATATGTTTGTATTTTGAAAAAGACCGTTCGACATCTACGGAAGTAATACAGGCATAAGTAAAACACTCTGTGAACTTACTTAACGCAGCTGTAGATGCACCATCACAAATTTGTCTTAATTTGGTAAAATCAGGATCTTTCCGTAATACACTCTCGAATATTTCAGTAACGGGCTTATTTTTTGCGTCATTTATAGTCTGTAGCTGTGTATTTACGTCGTCCACTATTTGCAGCGATTCCACTAACGACAACGAAGTATTTTGCAATTTTTCTACTGCATCGTGCATCTACTGCTCTATAATTGTTATAAATAGTTTTTAAATCTGTTTCAAGGGAAACATCTTGAAAGCTTGTCTAGCTTTCCTTAATAGCTGCAGCCTCGTTAGGGTTGAACTGTAGTATCACAGCTTTTATTTGTTGAAAATATTCAGCATAATAAAAAGCTGCCTTCAACTACGTTCCCCAACGTGTAAGAATCAGCTCTGGTGGTTCCAGAATACGAGGACACAGTGTGTGAAATGCTCAAAGCTGTTTAGGAGATTTGAGAAATACTTTTTTTTTTTGTATTTGCTATTAATGCATCTACCTCTGGAAAACATTTTTCGAATCGTTTCTGCTACAAGATAGAACGCATGCACTTTACACGTAACATGTAAAAACCTACAATCGTCTCTTTGAAGAAAACTGGCCACCAAACGCAATGTCGCAGCAACGTCGGTCACAAACATCAACACTTGACTTGTTGACAGTTCAAATTTTTCGAAAGTCTCCAATACCACCCGCGTAATTGTTTCGCCAGTACACGCAGTTAGTTTTTTTGCTAGCTAGTAAAAGTGGAAATGTTGGTTTAACAGGGTCGAGTACACGTACTATAACATTTAAAATAGAATTTTTTACAATCCGTCGTCTCGTCAACACATAACCACAGCCGTGTATTTTTTAATGCTCATTTAATCCTATTTACAATGTCTTCACGAACACTTGCTACATATCTACGTAACGATGAACGACTTGGTAAATTTACCTGGGGATTGTATTTATTCCAGAACTCCCGAAATGCTGGTTTATCCAATATGCGCAGGGGAACATCACAGGCAATCAGCATTAACAATAAATCAAACATAAACTGAGATTCCAAAGAAGGAAGAACATAAACTGAGGTTCCAAAGAAGACACGCCATTTTTTTTATTTTTATGCCGGTTACTATTGACATTAATTTTGCAGCCGTATTTATTCCAGCACATTAAATCTTGATCACAAACTTTACAAATTATTTTACATCCATCATAGAATAAATCCGGAAATTCACCGATAAATTTATTCACTTTATCAGCATACAGTCGTTTTCTACTCTTTACGCTCAACATTATTTATTATTTATTAGTACTCTATGCATCGACCGACAGATAACAACTGAAGTGTGTCGTGTCATCGTCATCGTAAACAAGCGTACGATGGCATTGGTATTGCGCCCGACCCTGAATCTACCATCGCTTGGCCAGGCTTAATTATTAGTTACAGTGTGGCCTGAATCTACTAAATGTTTATGAAAATTGGAGTGTTGTTTTTGTGTGTGAATAAATATGCTCTCAATATCTTATATCGAATGATCTTTATATGCTGCATTACATTCTGGGCAATGTAGTCGACATACCCCACACTTTTTGTAGACTTTTGTACAATGCAAAAGAAAAATCTGAAATATACAAAAAGTGTGGGGTATATCAATTAGATTGTCCAAAATGTAATGCAGCACATATAGGTCCAACAGGTAGATCATATAAGATATGGAGAGCACATTCTACACAAAAAAACACTCCACTATAAACATTTAATAGATTCAGGTCATACTATAACTAATAATCGTATGCCAAAAATATTACATATTTGTGAAAAAAGTAAAAAACCTAACTTACTAGAAGCTATGGAAATAAATAAGTTAAACATAAATAAAAATTTTAACATACCGTAGAGCGAGGTTAATTTACCACGATTTTAAGACATTTTGTGTAATAACTTTTTTTCCTCCAGACGTAGGGAGCTGTGCCAAATATATGTAAGACTATCATCTTTCTTCTTTTCATTAATGGTGTTATTTTGGGCCCAACATTTTTAATTCATCTATATTTTTTTACTTACATGTTGTGTAAAGTCACCTTAGAAATCAGGGTCACTTTACGTCAGGCTCTAAATCGGTACGGAAGTAATGTGTACCGACTGAATTGGCGTCTTTACATAAAATAAATTTTTTAAAAAAGTTGTGGCAACTTTTAGAATTTATTTTACAATTTTTTCAACTATTGTAACTTTATTAAAATGCATTTTAAACTTTATTAAACTTTATTACACAAATATTTCAACCAGAAAATAACAAAGAATTTAAAATACCAATAAAAAAAAATACTCTTAAAATAAAAACTCAAAAACAGGTACACTATTACAGGTACATAATAGGTTGGTAGGTACAATATTTAAAGATGATACTTTTGTGTATCCATATTAAAAGTGTAGAGTCCGCTTTTAATATAATGCTCATGCAAGTATTGAAAAATATCATCTTCATTTTGTATTGATATGTCATCTTGCCGGGGGAAAGACAAAAATGTTCTCCCTTTTCTTTCTTAAAGATTTTATGTGTACATCTGGGCGCACACTTCTATGATTTGACCCACAAAATGACAGATACTTTTCTTTCTGACGAACTTCACAATTACGAAGTCTCCCAACTTCGGTATTCTTGATGGTTCAAAAAAATTCCGGCTGGTTGTTTTCCTTGTCCTCGTCCTTTTGTTCACTTACCATGTGCTCCTGTTCACTTACGATGTCCTCCTATTCACTTACCACGTCCTTGTGTTCACTTACTACAATTTCATCATCATTTACAGAACTACTGTAATTCCTCTAAAAAGACTGACTTGCCTGGTACAACCTTGAGCATTTTTTTCGCGGTTTCTTTGTGTCAGCAGAAGGTGTTCTGATATCTTTTAAATATTGTAATAAGGTCTCACTGATCGTTTTAGGCAAATTTTCATCTGCTCGTATATTTGGGAGTCTTTTCAAAACCTGCTGTGCATTTAGCGGTATTATACCCGTTGCGCGAAAAGCACTCTCAATGTTTTTTTGAATCTGTCAGTTTCAGATCACAACCAATTTTGTAAGTAAGGAAGGAAACGACACCTTATTTACATTTTTCTCCCTAGGATTCTGAAGCTTGTACTTTTGCCAAATGTTCCTCCAAAGTCGTTTCATTGGAGCATAGTAACCAACGTCAAGAGGTTGAGTGAGATGTGTGGCATGTGCTGGCAGGAATACAAATTTTATGCCATGTCTTTGGCATTCTACAATAATGTTCACATTTAAATGAGACGATAAATTGTCCCTTATTACAACTTTTGTGCCTTGTTTTTGTTTTGCCCATGGATTAACGATTGACAAGAACCAGTCCTCAAAGGATTCTGCATCGAACCAACCAGACTTAGTTCTATTATAACGGGAATTATTTGATCCACCAATGGTCCATTGATCATAGATACGTTGGACTTTATAAACACATATCGTGGTAATACACTCGAATCGCCTGTAACTGCAAACATTATTGAAATACAAGATTTTGTGGTGTTCATAATTCGTTCTGGGTATTTTATACCCCTTCTAAATAAACATTTTGTGCTCTCTGGGTCGTCCGACAGATTGGTCTCGTCAAAATTTAAAATATTTTCACGCGGAACGCCATCCAAACTTTGTTCCAAGTTATTGAAATATTCTTGAATTTCCTCTTGGCTTTTTTGTGCCCGAATTCACTTTATGTTTTGGTAACTTCTCTCTGAAAGTCGATGATTGTGCGTCTCAATAAAATTGAGGCACCACTCCACACCAGGAAAATTGTCATTAAACTTTGGAACTGATTTCCCGACCTATCCAAATACTGCTTTACAACCATCCTTAGATCGATGCATGTTAATGGGCTACCAAATTCTGCTGCCGCAAGTAATACATCGACAATGTGTCTTTCTTCGACTTCTAATAAGACTGGTTGACCACCAAGTTTTTTGGGTGCTTTTTATTCACTTTATTCCATTGTTTTTCGTGGGATATTGTATAACTGCTCTGCTTCTTGGTAAGATATATGCCTCCTCTGCACGGTCTCAACTGCCCTTTGTAATTGTGCATCATCGTAATCCCTATATCGCCTTGGCCCAAGTTTTTTCTTATAAATTCGGCCCATTGTTTGATCTACAAAAATAGAACATGCCTAGGTAGGTAGGTACCTAATGATTTTTTTGTCATGTAAAGTCACCAAGGAAAGGCAACTTTTTTTAATTAATTCCTCATATTTCATAAACACATGCGTGAAAAAGCTTGATATCTTGGAAACAGAATCCTTACACAATAAGTTTCAAAATATCTTAATGGTACTTACCGCTAAAATTCCTCAGTTCACCCCCAAAACCCTTAGCATTCACCACTTCCGCGGACACGATTTTTCGAGATTTTCTACACAACTCAATTAAGTTTAACACGCAACTTGTATGACCTCTCTTTTGTTACTAACCTGTCGATTCAAGCTTATTGTCCGTTAGACCAACTCGTGCGTGCCTCGCTATTGGTTGATTTTCCGCAAATCAAATTTAAGTTGTAAAAAGCAGGAGCACGTAAAGTCACCCATAGCATGTAAAGTATCCCCGGTATACGGTATTAAACGATCAGATAGATATAAATAATTCCCCGTTATTTTTAGCCAAGAAAAATTATTGCTGTTAAGACAAAAATTCAGCCCAAAATATAAATTTACTACCTCACCCTTTATGCTTTTAAGAAAACATCTGTACACAGAAAAAAATCGTAAACTTATTTGCTGTTCATTTTATACCCAAAGAATAAATCTATATTTTTAGTGACTTGAAAATGTCCGAATAGGATGAAACTAGTCGTAAAGTTATAAATAAAAGTGAATATTAGACAAGTAAAGAACTGTTTTGTAATTATTTATATCAAGGTACGTAATGAGAACGATTAATATTGATTAAATGTTATAAATAAAAACGAATGTTATATTTATATACTTATTTGACACTACTTGATGTTTCACCATTTTAATAATATTTCAAATTATATGGTTCTTAAATTTACACTTTTATTAATTTGTTGCGTGTAAGTGATGCTTGCGTACACTGTTCTACGAAATCATAAACTAATAAGGAGTGGCTTAACTATTTCTGTTCATTAAACACGGTCTAGGTATTTTGTATGAATTTATCGAACACAAAAGTTGTTTTAAATTTTATCAGCCCTGAAATTTTTTATATATTTTTGTTCACAACTTCACAACTAAAGAACAAGTTTCATATTTATATCAATATGGACGCAATCTGTGAGTATTAAAAAGCAATAAAAACATGAGAAAATCTTGATTTGAACTTTTAATATTAAAGTTTCAGAAGAAGCACCGGGCGACGAGTTGAATATAATAAAACTTGTTAAAAGTTCACGGTTAGTTAGTTAGAATCTGTATCTCTAGAACACTGATGCGATATCATAACTCTTTTCAGCAGTTATCTGAAAACTAAAAGTTTTACTTTTCAGAATTACGACAGTCAATTATGTGAGTTAAGGAACGGCTAAACGTAAGTTTCTTAATTTATCGTAAATTGTGCAGGGAGACTAAATTAAATACAAAGGAGAGAAAGAAAAGTTTCAAAGGCGGCATTTATTGATGAGCTGGGAAGTTTTCAGTACTTTGTATGATTCACATACGGTCGGGTATCACGTGATGTGAACGGAAATAGGGAATCGAAACTTAACTAATACTGGTTCCGTTTTAAAAATAAATGTTATTTTATTAAGAACGGATTGTTAAGGTGCATCGTTTCAAAATCACTATGTAATGGTTTTGATAATTTTCATGCTTTATGCTAATCGTTGCACTATTAAGGATACGAAATTGTTTTTATTTGCTTAGGTTTTTTTCTTTGCAATAAATTCATAAGATCGCAAACAAATTGACGGGTGGTAAGAGATGAGCGCTGAGGGTAGAACCTCGCAATTTTAAATATATATTTCAAAATCCACCGCTTGTCAATGTAAACACAATCACTGAAAGGCTAATTTAAAGAGCATATTGCAAAACAAGTGTTGAACGTAGCAGTTTTCACCATAAGCCAATCGAGTGTGAAAAGTGCATTTCACAACTGTTGTACACTATACTTTTTCTACGACTGCATCAAATATATAGTGTGTCCAGAATAGTATGCAACAAATGGGAAATTTATTATTGATTTGTGAGAAAATTTCATTCTTGATAAAAGATAATGCTTGATGTCAAGTTTTTATTAAACAAATTTAAACGGTTGCTTGGAAACTAACGGTATGGATTACTAGAATTATAGAGATAATATAACGAGTACATGAGACCGTATCACACAGGAAGTAAATTCTTCACTCAATAATTCTGCAGAAATGACACCAGCACTAATAACTAACGGACAGAATGCACTAACGGACAAAGATAAAGCTGACATAATACATCGATACTTACAGCAGACATACAGTACTAAAAACAATACTACTGAACAACAAAACAATATAGACAGACAAATATAAGACATCCCTGCCCAGACCCCGATCCCCCCTGAAAATTAGCTAAAATAATAGCTCACCCACAGAAATTAAAAATATTCTAAAATCCCTCCCCAACCTAAAAGCCCCCGGACCAAACAACATACCAAATATACTATACAAGAGATTTCCCAGAAAATCACCGACCCACATGACACACATTATAAGCTCAGCGATTCGGTTGCAATATTTTTCAACAGCAGCAGCGTGGGAAACTGCAATTATTGTTCCCTTTCTGAAACCGGGGAAAGACCCCACGTTACCTATGAATTACAGGTCTATTTCCCTGTTAAACTCTCTGGGAAATATAGCAGAGAAAATCATTTTCAAAAATTTAAACAAATTTATTAATAAAAAAAACCTCATTCCAAATAGTCAATTTAGTTTCGGGGGGGGGGGGGCACAATACCAATCGCTGTGCAAGGTTGTGCATGACGTCATCGAGGGTTTTAACCGAAAACAAAACATCAAAATGTTACTTCTAGACACAGAAAAAGCAATCGACACTGTTTGGCATACGGGTTTCCTGCACAAGCTAAAACACTTACATAAGTTACCAGGCTACTATATTACACTAATTAAATCCTCTCTAGATAATAGAAATATTTGTGTCAAAATAAATAACACTATATCTGAAAGACATGATACCAGGGCGGGCGTGCCGCAGAGGACGGTACTTTCACCCATGCTATTTAACCTCAATTTACGCCAAATACTTTTACGCACAGACAGCTACAACTAAAATACGCTATCATCTGGACAAATTACTGCCCTAGTACATAGACTGAAAAATAACCATAAACGAGAACAAGTCGGAGACAATCACCTTTACCAAAAAATTTACAAATTTACTTTTACGCCACTGACGATTAACAGCAAAATAATAGACGAAAAGAAAACAGTAAAATACCTCGGACTGACATTTGACCAACGTTCTTTAATTTAAACCACATATTCTAAGGACTATTAACCGACGTTCAGTACTAAACACCGAAAACAAATTATTATTATATTAGACCATACTTCGACCAATAATGACATATGGCTGCGTTGCTGGAACTGAATATTCGATACACAATACGGACGATTCCAGGTAACGCAAAACAAACTACTGAGACTAATGACAAATTCTAACAGATACATATGAATATATGACCTACACAGACACGCACTGATACGAGATTATATAACAAATACGACTCAAAAATTCCTTGAAAGAGGAATTCAAACCTAACCAGACACATTACTGACATACGTGCACACCACCAGTACAGACATACACACAAACTTTTACACGAAAACTTACCCATGTAGTACGACGCTAACTAATGTAGGTTAGGTTTTGTGTGAGTGGATCCCAGCGGACCCCCACTGCGGCCATCGGCAGGCCTATTGTGGCTCACTCCTAGTTATATTTCACTTAATAAGTTCAGTCACTTAACTAACGTAGACAGAACACACATAATGACAAACACACTATAACACACATACACACACCGGGCAACATCCACACACCCTATTTCCCACTCCTCCGGATGGGTGCGCCTCCTTCCCCCTCACCCCCTCTCTACATAGAATCTAATAATCATTTTCTCAAATAGGTTTTATCATGTTTTTCCTATGTTAAACCCTCTTATATATAGCTTAATCTCATTTTAAATATTTTAAACTGTCAAGTACATATTAACTAATACGCACTGTATTTTTAATAGGAAAGTGCCATCTCAGGACAACAAAAAAGAAGCCAGCATAGCAGCACAGAGCTGTAACACCGGCTGCTAAGACGACAGTCCCCACTTCGACTAAAATTGTCGCCATGGAGGTTATTTTGTATGAATAAATTTGTATAAAATGTCATGCTATATTACCCTTGTTGTTTCGTATTTATTTATAGAAATATAAATGAAATATATTAAGTAGCTCCTAAATAGATTTATACCAAAATAGGAAGTAAAGAAATTTAAATTTGCAAATTGGCTCAATAATTCCGGCAACGCAGTGGTTCAGCAATCGCACCAGAGGTCCCGGGTTGAATGCTGGACGCGTCCTTAACTATTTTTTAAATCTTATGTACCATTATCATCCGTCTCATTATCATTCATCTATAATGAATCTCTAATGGTAAAAACCATTGAACAACTCTTTTCAAGTGAAAAAAATTCAATTCTAAATGTGTCGATTTTATATTATTTTCATGTAAAAACATATTTTTTCTGTTAAATGCATCTCGGAACAAAACTAACATCACCACGGTATTCAGCAGGTCAAAATATATAAATTTCTGCCATGCCACAAATTCAGCCATATATGAAATTTGCTTCGGTTTCTTGCTTTTATAAATTCTACAAAACTTATTTTTATTAACTAAGATACAGAACATGAAAATGTAAACAGTAAACACCATTGAAATAACATTCTCTGGATCTGCGAGTGTGCTTGAATGACCATTTATTAATATTTCTGTTGTGTTAATTGACTCACAAGCATTTGTAATTTTTCTTTTTAAATTATCAATATTCTGTGGAATGCAGAAAAAAAGCTTGTCTTTTACATAATCCTACATAAAACAATCTAGAGGAGTAGTATAACGGCGGTTACTTTACGGGAAGTGGCACCTCCGAAGAGGTGGATGGCATGTTCATAAGGGGGAGCCCCAAGAAGTGAGCCTCTGGTTTGAAGGTCAGTGTGGAGGCCCAAGCATCGGGAGAGCACAAGAGCCTCTGCTACAAGAAGTGGTGCCCCCCCGTAGAACATGTCCATCGGGAGAGCCCAAGAACCTCTGTAGGAGCCACTGGGTCCCAGAGGAGCTCCCGAAGGGATCATTGGGAGAGCCTCTAGTTATTGATCCTCTGCTACAAAAAGTCTTCAAGCCACTGATCTTCAAACCAGTGGTTATCGGGTTCTCCCGTTGACCTCTTCGGCCTCAACGTTGGCCTTCAAACCAGGGCTCATTTCTTGAGGGCTCCCCCGATGGACATGTCATCCACCTCTTCGGGGGCGCCACTTCTTGTAGCAGAGGTTCTTGGGCTCTTCCGAAGCTCAATTCTTGGGGATTCCCCCGATGGACAAACCATCCACCTCTTCGGGAGCGCTACTTCTGGTGAAGGAACCGCTTCGTTATACTACGGTGAAGTCAAAACAGTAAAAATTTCTCAACAGTCATCCCTTAAATAAAGTAAAGGATTAAAACTACGCTTTGTAGGGTATGTTGCCTGCTAAATAATTTTTAATAATTAAAACATGCGAGCTGCAAAGCAATAATTGGGACAAACTACCATTACGACATTAATACAAATCTGAGGACTCCCTTGTGGACAGACACAAATACTATCCACAGACCGGTTTCTGGCTATTAGGCTTGCAATTTGCCAACAAAAGCAGTCCAGTTCGTACTATGGGGCTAACATAAATTATCTACTTGCTACTTAAAAGTAACACTATCTAGTGACGGCAGCTTGTCACATACGAAAGTAAACCTTTTTTTTCTTAAGTAATAATATGCACCCTATATATAATACAAGAAATAAGAAATCTGAACAACTTACTAATGAACAATGTTTTGTTTCCGCTAGGTATAACTTTTATTAACAATCAAGTTTTCATTACAAAACTTATTCGATTCATTAACATCTTATCAATAGATTAATGTCCTTTCTTTATATCGATTTTCCATGTAAGTATCTTATTGTCCGTCCCCAAATAAAAACAATGGAGTACATTACAATATATCAGTAAAGTTGAGGATATTAGAAATTTACGGTGACTTTCAAAGTATATCTATTCTCTATCCATGCATTCTAATGTAGGTCATCTGCATAATTTCGAAGCTATCAGCTATGCATTATAGACTTTAAGATAATATAATTCAATAAATGCCAAAACAAAACAATAACGATAAAACACAAAATTTGCTGAAGCCACAAAGCA
The DNA here is from genome assembly GCA_029963845.1 of Rhamnusium bicolor. Taxonomy (NCBI): domain Eukaryota; kingdom Metazoa; phylum Arthropoda; class Insecta; order Coleoptera; family Cerambycidae; genus Rhamnusium; species Rhamnusium bicolor. The sequence continues at coordinate 98,668 of JANEYF010004274.1, read as the reverse complement.
ACTTATCCAGTGGCATTGCAGAAATAAATTGCAAAAGATCTGATCCTAGAAATAAATCAACAATATTAGAAAACGTTCAAGGGAAATAAAAATTTTATTTGTTCGAAGCACATTTTATTACAGCGGATTCTCTCCACAACATTTACACAAACGTTCACAATACTCCCTCGTTGTTCCTTCCTTATCGCTTAGTTTCTGTTTATTTTTTTTTCTTGCGATAATATTACATGAAATTCATGTTGCGTTTGCAACAGCCTTTATACGATCTGAATTTATACTCATTTATATCCTGAATGTTCTTTAAATATTCAGTACAGTTTTAGGACTCGACACCACATATGCATGAGGGCACTACAGGCTCATAAAAATTGGCCGATGGCGGCGTGGACAAATGTCAGCTCTCTTGCTATCAAATCAAAAATAACATCCTCCGGTTACCCACTACATAGTGATATGTCAGAATAGTCCTAAAAATCCCAATATACGATAAAAAAGGATCAAAATATCAGCGCTGGTAATGTATATATTGATACATAATATATAGGATACGAAATTTAAAAAAGAACATAGTTCGGACATTGATATATAAATAATTGAAGGAGTGGATGGCCAAAGGTGTTAATTAGTTTGTCGGAAAATAGTTCTTAACGATATTATAGTTTGATTATGGCATTTTTAATGAGACGAGCTTGACTGCCTGAACGAGGCGATGAGCCAGGTTCTGCGGCATTCAAACAAATTTCGTAAAGCCATAATCAAACGCACTAGCGCGGTAATAAAGATCCTAACGAAATTCAAGTTAACACTTTTATCCACCCACCCCTTCAATTTAATAAATTTAAATCGGCTGTTCAATATATACTTTAAATTTTTACTAAAGTGATTTTAAAAAAGTGATTTTTAAAAGACAGAATTAAACGAAGAGTAACATTTTAAAATGTTATAATTTAAATGTAATCTAATGTGCTTTAATGATATAATAAAATAATTGAAAAAGCAAGTCTAGCGAATTTATTTGACATTCGTATATATCACAAAATTAATATGATTTTAAATAACGAACGTAAAGTTCTCATAAGATTTAGTTGCAAAGTTTTTAAAAATGTTCAATCAAGAGGTTATACTTGCATATCAGATTTCTTTGCTTTTGGATGAAAACACTATCCTTGTGCATGATTAAATATGATTTATTGTGTGTTTCTTTCAAATGAACACATAGATTGTAGACGAAATGAATATGAATCCACTGTAAAGTTTCTAAACATGGATTTATTATTTTTAGATCTATCCATCTTTTGGGAATATTTGATTAAAATTTTAATGTAAAATATTCAAATACCTTGTCATGAATTAAGCATATATCTTGGTGAAGTAATTCTGGTAAATCATTCAATAAACCATACAACGTATTTTGAGGGAATTGTAAATAATTTTTGCCATTTTATTGTTATTGCATAATGAAAGGACCAATAATAAAAAACCGCTGCCAATTACTTAGGGATCAGAACGTCCTCACCGTAGTAAAACTCGACATGTGGTGGAGTTTATAATAAAAGTAATTGTTGACGTTTCAAAAAAGTCACATTTCTTGACGTTTCAAAAAAAGTCACATTTCTCGACGTTTCAAAAAAAGTCACATTTTTTGATATTTCAAAAAAAGTCACATTTTGACGTTTCAAAAAAGCCACATTTTTTGATGTTTCAAAAAAAGCCACATTTTGACGTATTAAAAAAGTCGAATTTTGACGTTTTAATAAAGTCACATTTTGACGTTTTAAAAAAAGTCACATTGATGGAATGTCACTAATATTTTTTTTGGACCGATTTTGCTCATCAATGAACTCAATCTCTTCCTTCGCCTCTAGAATGTGTGTACCACATTTGAAAGCTTTATCTCAAAAACTTTAGCTGCTGTCGCGAACACAGACACACAGACAAAATTTTTTCTGTCTGAAATTTTGTGTATCGTCATAATTCGTTGAGATTTGTCCAGAAATGCAATAAAAATTTTCAAAATTTTTTTCACGAATACATAACTTCCTCACTTTGCGGTGTGAGGAAGTAATTATCAATTATTTCTGTAACACATTAAATTCTCTATGCAACTCTTTGTAACAAATATACTTCATGAGTGAATAAAGTCTTACTAGACAAATTGACATCTTGGGATATCTATCATGGATGAACTGACAGAAAACTAAACGCATATCTGGATCCAAAGGTAAAATTCTTCCACAGTTTCACTACGATATGGATAAAGTAGTTACGAGGAGGAGTATACTCATTGAGAATTGATAGTTAATGTATTCGAGACAGAATATATAATGGCAGGAGGAGATGATGAAGACTTGTTGATGGGGGTCAGGACTTTTTAAAAATACCAGCGGTATAAGTACTTTAGATGCGAATCACAGCTGATGATTAAAGCACGCAGAATTAACCAAGGTAACGTTGCAATTAGAAAACTGCATTTCCTATTGTGGAGCAGGAAAATTAGAAAAAAAGAAAACAAAAATCAGAATTTACAAAACGATTGTAGAAAGCATAGCAAAATATAGGTAAGAGTACGGGTTATGAATAAAAGAATTGAATCTAGAATAAAAGCTATGGAAATATTCTGTTGGAGTAGATGCTCAATTAACAAGAATGGATGAGTCAGGAGCGAAGCAGTAAGATGAAGGGTAGGATTCGGGGTCGATATCATCAAGACCATCGAGTATAAAAGTTTAAAATTGAATGAGCATGTACAGCAGATGTCAGATCAGTGACTACTAAAGAGAAATTTAAAATGGAACCTTCCTAATAGTAGAGAAAAAAAGTAGACCCAGAAAACGTGGAGAATGGAAATGGCCCAAACATTGCCTGAAAGGAATCTTCAGGAGTATGACTGGAGGAACAAAAAATTCTAGGATGCGAGAAGCAGTGAGAGTCATAGAGTAGTATGGATGATAAACTTTTGAGCACTTGCACAGTACTGACAACCAAAATGATGGTGCCAAAAGAATCTTTTGCCAGTACACAATAACAACCTTGTGACCCTCGATAGCACTTTTAGATACAGGTAAATTGGGTTCGTTGGTTTATTTTGGTTTCGCAGCTCTGTGGCAGCTTTTTCTGTTGATCTTTCAGAGACAACCTATATAATAACCGTGTCTTAGACGCAGGCGACATGATAAACTGTGATTTCATTGTAAATGTTAAAAGTATTACTTTTTCTCTTCATATTTTATTGTTAAGAAAAAGGCCATTCAATTTTGGAGAGGTTGGTATACACATTTTTTTTATTAGAGACAAGGCACCACAATCAAATATTGGAGGATGCAAAAGAGTTATGCAAGTCCTCCCCCTTCTTGCATTGCGTCTAGAATCGTAATATTTTTAAATCGTCCTAATATAAGAAGGATATCCATAAATATACATTGGCTCCTAGAGAACTTGCCTTCTGTGTCCTGGATCCACTCTGCCTCGCCTCTGTCTTATCTACCGTTTATAGTTTTTAAAATTTATTTTGCATTTTTATATATCTGTGTAACTTATCAAATGCGGGTTTTTATATTGTTTACAAACCATTTATATACGATAGCTTTACCAGACTCCATATATTATTATTCTATTCTTGCAAAGATGATCCGAATCTCAAATTTCTATTTATAAAAATATTTTCATAGTAAATAGTTTCTCTTATGTAAACAGAATAGAAAATGCAGAAAATATTTCTCCTGCATTATTATGTACCGGAACATTACGTAGGGAATATAAGGAAATGCATTTAGTTATACACGTGGAAGAGGGCCAAGAACAAATATGTATATAAGTGTACACAAAGAACACCTTTAGTGATATCGGGTAACGCTTTGTACAATTTGCATTTCTGTATAAAGTTTATGCAGCTCTCTCGAAATGAGTTCCATTATTATCTTTGTTATTGTAAATACAGAAATTTTATCATCACAACGTATAACGATAGTCCAGACCATCACTTTGTATGCCATAAGTTACAAAAATCATGTAATACGATATAAATTAAAGAAAATTATGTTTCTTTATAATTTTTATTTATATATTTATTTTATTTCTCTTAATTTACACATTTATAAATAAAAAAGAAAGTCCAAAACCCCCAATCTTCAACATTAATATACGATTGAAATGTATTAAGCCCTCGCTATTACAATGAATATCTTAAAAACGAAGAAGCAGAAAAAGTTAAAAATCACATATTCATGATTAAATCAGTTTAAATTATTTCCAGATGATGCCAACTTGGTTGGCGAAATACACGTCGAGTGCAGTATATGGTGTTTAGGTGTTTCGCGAAAAGCTACGTCAACGTTATCTTCACATCAAAGGTTCCAACTCGCTTCAGAAATACTAAAACTCCTCGACGTTCACATGTCCAGAGAATGGTAGGATGTTTTAATTTTTTTGTAATTTACTCCATAATGGTAACTTTGATGAAAAAATGGTTATGTACAAAATTAATGTACAGGGTGATCAGTTGAAAATTCTACTTTTTAAACCCATTTTCCGTGCTTAAAGATATAGCTAGAACAAAAATGAAAAAATGGGTCTGTAGCATATTTTACCAAGTTTTCCTATATGCTATGAGTTTGCGTCTCTCAAAAATATAAAGGGGGCGCCACATAGTCAAGTTTTTCTTTAAACGGGACACTGTATATTTTCAGATATTTGGATATTTCCTTTCCTCCCCATTATAAATATATAAGATTGTTATATATTCCAACTTCAAATAACTCAGTTATTCAACTAAATGCATCAAAAAACAAGTTTGCATTATAAAAGATTTTTTAATAATATTAACAATTTAAATACATAGAACAACATCCTTTAAGCAAAAATTATAACAAATGCTCAAAAATTCCACCATTATTTACCAAACAAAGATTTAATCTTTTTATGTAATTTTCTCTAATCCGTTGAAACATTTCTGGATTATTATTTAAAACCCCTACTTCCCTGACAATTTTTGTTTCAATTCTTCTAAATTATTAGGTCTATCTTTATATATCCTATTTTTAAGTATACCCCATAAAAAAGTCGAGAGGTGTTAAATCTGGGCTTCGTGTAGGCCATAGTATAGTGCCACTTCTGCCTATCCACGTTTGATATTTCTGATTTAAAAACTCAATTACCTCCCTAGTTGAGTGACATGGTGCTCCGTCTTACTGCCAGATTATCTACGTAGAAATTTGTAAAGGAAGTTCATCTATAAAGTCTTCTATTTCATTTTCTAGTAATTGTTTATATCTTCTTCCAATTAAACCACCTTCGAAAAAAATCGGGCCAGAAATTGTATTGTTCAATAATCCACACCAAACCCCTATAGACTGGCGACCTTGTTGCTGAATTTCCTTTACTAGTTGGGGATTTTCAATAGACCAATTATGTTAATTTCGTCTATTAAATGAAATAATACAGATGAAGTAAAATTTGCCTTGTCTGTGAAAAATATGTTTGCAATGAAAACATCTTGCGTGCTAATATTTCATTGCAAAAATTTATACACTTTTCGTAATCATTATCATTAAATTTTTGAACCACACTAAATTTATATGGTTTACATTTATTTTTCTTGACTATATTTTGAGTATATCTGTAGGACCTCTCAAGATCTCGGACTGCATCCCTAATAGATTTTGAAGGACGTTCAGTAAAATATAACATTTAGTTCCTCTTCTTCATTTGCAGTATAATTTCTTTTGGTGTTGTGCAACGAACGTGTTCTTCTAAAATTTTTTATAAGGTGTTTAAAATAAGTTTTATGTGGGCATCTTCTCTGCGGATATCTTCTTTGATATAAATGTTTGGCTTCAGTTATACTTCCATTGGAAAGAAAATATACATTTAATATATTATTACGTTCTTCTACAGAATACATGGGCATTATTATGTATTTTTATACAATAAACTCTTTAAGAAGTACTCAAAACAGAAAAATAATCGAACCGACTAAACAAAATTAATTTGACAGATCAACAATTGATATTTTAAATCATTATTGTTTCATGCATGGCTATCCATGTTGAAAATAATTTAGTTGTAGGTATCCCAAACTGGTAAAATATGCTACAGATCCATTTTTTTAATTTTTGTTCTAGCTATATTTTTAGGCACAAAAAAATGGGTTTAAAAGTAGAATTTTCAACTGATCACCCTGTACATAAAATTTACTCCTGGAGTGAGTTGGAACCTTTGATGTGAAGATAACACGGACGTAGTTTTCCACCAAAACACCAAACACCAAAATATTATATACTGCACTCGACGTGAATGTTTTGGTGTTTCGAGGAAAACTACGTCAGTGTTATAAAATTTTCTACGAGAACTAATTCTTACTAATTTTCTGTAGAAAGTATCGTTCTAAAGATTAAAAGAAAATATCGGAACGTGCGCCAAGTAGGCCATAGCTGGGTCGTTCTGGTTACGCGGAGAATTTGTGGCATAACTTTTATATCCTCCTTCTTCTGCATATGTTTAGGCAGCGGCATTTTCTCCATGTGTGATCGCCAAATACGACTATGGTGGGGTAAGCATTTATCACCTGAATTACAGGGGTGGAAACTGGAAGATAATGGATTAATTACAGCTTCAAACAAGTTATTAAATTTAAAACTCATGCAGTTAGTTGCACAATGAGGTGTGGTGAAAAATGTAGTTGTATCAAAGCAGGTTTACGCTGTTCCAATATATTTAGCCCTTGCCGAGGAGTTTCGCGCTCGAATTCTATTCCTATTACCAGTGAAGATTGTGATGAAAACGTAGACAATTTAGATGACTACAGTGAAGACGATAGACAAATTATTTTAGACACTGACGACTTATCCTTCGGATGGTACCGATTATTTAGATGATGATAGTGACCAATCTGAGTAAATGTACGAACTAGATGAAATCTTCAACCTTTCTTCTTCAATTAATAGTTCATCTTATGGCCGCGTTGCTGATATGGGCATAGACACGTTATCATACGCATATATCATATTCGAGATATCAAAAAGGACCCGTCTATGGCTTATTTTCTCTGACATCAATCTCCCCAACTATTACTACTTAATACCAGATTGTGATCAACATATAATAAATAAGTTTAAATGAGAAATAATAATGGCCCAAGAATAAAGCATTGAGGTATTCTTAAGTATTACATATTATTTTTATTTTGCAAATAAGACTTAAAAATACTTAAAGACTTAAAAAATCTTATGGTATTTCGTTAAATTCATAATATATTAATTCTGACATATCAACCCGTAACTTTGTAGATAAGACACCAGCACACAGTGGACGGAAACGCCAAAAAAAGCCTGGCCAAAATTAAAAAAATGAAGATTTTTTTTAAATGGAAACGTTTTAAATCGTTGTAGTGGTATCCCTAGCATTAGAAACGACCGTTAATACCGGTCCGGGTTCACTACTTGAGTGAGGAAATTACTTATTGTGCGACCGTGCAGCGCGTCACTTCGGCAGCTCGCAACGCTTCAAAAATCGATAAATTTTGTCTGCAGCATAATAATTCTCAAAGTGCAGTTTTCTGTGTCATAAAAATGGATTCTGCATCAGAAAGTAAGTACAATTAAAATATCTCAGTATCAGAACAGTTTATTTATATGGTAATTAGTAAATAATTATCGAAGTGGAGTGCATTTTGTACATGCCCATAAACTCCACAAAAAAAGCCATAAGTTACGTGGTTGGTGATGGTTGGTCTTGAAACTTATTGGAATGTGTTCAATGAACATTTTTTCGAAAGTGTATAAAAAATTAGCTGCATCTTTTTGCATCTTTGCGAGTTATTGACCAAAATGTGCGCGAATGCACGGATGCATGCACATTCGTGCACCATAAAGTGGGCTCCTACTGAATGCGTTCTCATGTAAACGACGAAGAGGACGATGAATATAATTCAGATAGTAATCGAATAAAATTAATTTTCAAAGTCATTACACCTTTTTATTCCATTCCCCAGATCCTAATTTTCCCGAAACAAATGAAACACATGAATTCGCTTCAATTCAATAATAATTTTTAAACTATGTATATATTTTTTACCGTAATTTTTTTGAAATTCTATATGGGATTCTTCATCAGCGACCCAAAAAAACTGTATACAAAGTTTTGTAAAAATGCAGCGATAATTGGCGATTTTTGGTATGTTTTGGGGGGATTTCATGGCCGCCATTTTATTTTTTTTCATAATTCAACTTCGGATTCTTGATCAGCGACACAAAGAACCCCTGTATGCTCAATTTCAGTAAAATAGCTCAATGCCTTTATATTTTGGCCTGCTTTTCGGCATTTCCGTCCACTGTGCAGCGATCTAAAGTTAGATTACATTAAAGTTAAGTTGAAATCTGCTATTTAAAATATGTAAAATATATTTAAAAAACTGTATCGTTTATAAATACAAATTTATTAAAAAGTTGCCCGATTGCGAATTCTAAAGCAATGTACAGCAACGTTAAAAAACAGAACCGTCCACGTTTCATTCACTGCATATTTATATTCATAAGAAAAATGTAATTACACTAGATATGAATTTATTCAGTAATGCGAAAGACAAAGGAATCCAAAGATTACTTATTGGGGCTAAATAGAATGCAATATAAATTCCTTAGTTATTGGAATTCGGCATTGAAGGCATATTACTAAAAGTTTTCAAATAAAGTCGGTGCGTAAAGACATTTGGAGTTATAAGGAGGGGATATATTATCCGTAACTTTATTGAAATATCATTTGAGCAAAATAAAATAAATTGGAAAAGTTTGCTTTATGCAAATTCTCATACGGACAAAGGATCTAATCGCAATTAAATCAAAGGAAACTATGCCCAGAAGAATACAAAAAGTATAAAATCATTAGCGAATGTATTACAATTACAATTTAAATTCGTACAACATGGAGAAGTCCAAATTATTACAAATCTTTTTGGCAAGAGCTAATAAAGACAGATGTACTTCTAAATCTTATTCAATGTTATGATTTCGTAAAATGAGTGAAAGTAGACTCTTATTTTAAGTATCTTGTAAACATATGAAAAGCCAAACATTGTTAAGGTATTTATAATGAATATAGGCCTATAGTCCAAATTATTACAAATCCTTTTGGCAAGAGCTAATAAAGACAGATGTACTTCTAAATCTTATTCAAAGTTATGATTTCGTAAAATGAGTGAAAGTAGACTCTTATTTTTAGTATCTTGTAAACATATGAAAAGCCAAACATTGTTAAGGTATTTATAATGAATATAGGCCTATAGTCCAAATTATTACAAATCCTTTTGGCAAGAGCTAATAAAGACAGATGTACTTCTAAATCTTATTCAAAGTTATGATTTCGTAAAGTGAGTGGAAGTAGACTCTTATTTTTAGTTTCTTGTAAACATATGAAAAACCAAACATTGTTAAGGTATTTATAATGAATATAGGACTATAGTCCAAATTATTACAAATCCTTTTGGCAAGAGCTAATAAAGACAGATGTACTTCTAAATCTTATTCAAAGTTATGATTTCGTAAAGTGAGTGGAAGTAGACTCTTATTTTTAGTTTCTTGTAAACATATGAAAAACCAAACATTGTTAACGTATTTATAATGAATATAGGACTATAGTCCAAATTATTACAAATCCTTTTGGCAAGAGCTAATAAAGACAGATGTACTTCTAAATCTTATTCAAAGTTATGATTTCGTAAAATGAGTGAAAGTAGACTCTTATTTTTAGTATCTTGTAAACATATGAAAAGCCAAACATTGTTAAGGTATTTATAATGAATATAGGACTATAGTCCAAATTATTACAAATCCTTTTTGGCAAGAGCTAATAAAGACAGATGTACTTCTAAATCTTATTCAAAGTTATTATTTCGTAAAGTGAGTGGAAGTAGACTCTTATTTTTAGTTTCTTGTAAACATATGAAAAACCAAACATTGTTAACGTATTTATAATGAATATAGGACTATAGTCCAAATTATTACAAATCCTTTTGGCAAGAGCTAATAAAGACAGATGTACTTTTAAATCTTATTCAAAGTTATGATTTCGTAAAGTGAGTGGAAGTAGACTCTTATTTTTAGTTTCTTGTAAACATATGAAAAACCAAACATTGTTAACGTATTTATAATGAATATAGGACTATAGTCCAAATTATTACAAATCCTTTTGGCAAGAGCTAATAAAGACAGATGTACTTCTAAATCTTATTCAAAGTTATGATTTCGTAAAATGAGTGAAAGTAGACTCTTATTTTTAGTATCTTGTAAACATATGAAAAGCCAAACATTGTTAAGGTATTTATAATGAATATAGGACTATAGTCCAAATTATTACAAATCCTTTTGGCAAGAGCTAATAAAGACAGATGTACTTCTAAATCTTATTCAAAGTTATGATTTCGTAAAGTGAGTGGAAGTAGACTCTTATTTTTAGTTTCTTGTAAACATATGAAAAACCAAACATTGTTAACGTATTTATAATGAATATAGGACTATAGTCCAAATTATTACAAATCCTTTTGGCAAGAGCTAATAAAGACAGATGTACTTCTAAATCTTATTCAAAGTTATGATTTCGTAAAATGAGTGAAAGTAGACTCTTATTTTTAGTATCTTGTAAACATATGAAAAGCCAAACATTGTTAAGGTATTTATAATGAATATAGGACTATAGTCCAAATTATTACAAATCCTTTTGGCAAGAGCTAATAAAGACAGATGTACTTCTAAATCTTATTCAAAGTTATGATTTCGTAAAGTGAGTGGAAGTAGACTCTTATTTTTAGTTTCTTGTAAACATATGAAAAACCAAACATTGTTAAGGTATTTATAATGAATATAGGACTATAGTCCAAATTATTACAAATCCTTTTGGCAAGAGCTAATAAAGACAGATGTACTTCTAAATCTTATTCAAAGTTATGATTTCGTAAAGTGAGTGGAAGTAGACTTTTATTTTTAGTTTCTTGTATAAACATATGAAGAACCAAACATTGTTAAGGTATTTATAATGAATACAGGACTTTAATAATGTTCTAAGGAATAATCATATAATGTTTTAGTTATTAATTTTTGTTGTAAATCAAATTTGTGAAAATGAAAATACCTACTTACTTTTATTGGTAGGCAACAAATTTTAATTATAACAAAGAATAACTACTTACTCTAATTTTATATTAATATGGTCGTTATAATAGTGGCAAAGTCCTAAAACCAGTTTAAATATCATGTCGTGTTTAGTTTTTCAAATATTTATAATATATTGATTTTAAAAATCGCCGTTGTGCTTTTTCTAAAGACCAAATACGTATAGGGTAGGCAAATTTCGATGTTTGTATAAGGTAACTCGGTAATTGTAAGAGATACAACAAAATGGACGACACAATCTCTATTTTTGAGACAAATTTATTGGCGAAAACGAAAATTTGCTAAATTTCTTTTGTGTTGTGATTGTTTTTCTTAAATAACTTTGTATTTTTTTGTGATAATGTCACGCAGTGAATATTATTTAACCCTTAGTGTCGCTACGATGAGAAAATAAAGATAATAGACAATATTGACCCATACACCTTTGGAGCCCTAAATCTTTCTGCAGATTTAAGTATTTTACCATGTGTATCCATTATTGATATGGTAAATTACTTATAGTCTAGTTCACAAGTTAAAAACGGTGTTAAATAGTGATAAAGGTGGTAAAAATATGGGCGAAAGCTCATTGGATTCGGAATGACGCGACGTCTAGAAAAATGTATAAAAGTTGTTTACCAGCACATAAAAAATTGCAAAAGTTATTAACAAATTAAGACAAAAAAAAAGGCATTTAGTTTTTCGCAAATAATTCAGAAATTATTAATAATTATGCAATTTAAAGAAAGATTCTTAGCGGACGAGATTTCCGATAAAAACTCCCGGAACTGTACCTCCATTATTAATAAAAGTTGAAAAATCTAACTTTTGTTTATCACTTGTGTGTGTGCGTGCGTGCGTGCGTGCGTGCGTGCGTGCGTGCGTGTGTGTGTGTGTCTATCCGCGATAACTCAAAAAATATTAATGGGAAACTTCCAAAACTTAGCAATTAAGATTTTCAGCAATATTTTAGGTGACACTAAATTTGGTGAATACTATAATACCAGAAGAGACACAATGAATGAAAGACGAAAAAAGGTACAATTTCGGAAGGAAAAAAATTTAAAAATTTTGTTGAATTTCTGGACGAATGTCAACGAATTATAATGAAAAAACATAAAACATAAAAATATGTTTGCATGTCGGTAGTATCGCGAGAGCAACTACAGTTTCTGAGATTAAGCTTTAATATTTGTTACATATTTTAAAGGCTAAAGACAATGATAAATTCGGTGATGAGCAAAATTGGCCAGCTGAAAGAACTATGAAATGTCTAACTGAGTTACATGTTAGTGTCAATAAGAAGAAATTATTAAAATGTATTGAATGAATTATTATTGACAGTATCGAAGGACGCTTATAAATTAATTATTATTTCAAAATTATAATGAAACTTTTTAAGATACGCTTTTAAAATTTAATAGAGATAAGTGAAGAATTAAACAGAATGATTTTTTTAGATACCAGGATGATATATACTGGTATAAGAAAGTTATGTGCTGGCCACATCAAATATTTTATACTTGTTTAAAGCTTTATGCTTAAGGTTTATAATTTCCTCTAAGGTGTCAGTTATATAGGGTTTGAGAGCCTTCTTTGTTATAATAAAACGATACGGCGCATGCATGTCAAAAATAGTTAATATAGCTTCGTTTAGAATATCAATCTTTGAGTTTATATCATCAAGAGTGTTAATGTAATTTCAACAAACACAACATCTTTAGAGAATTCGTTATTTTGAAAAATCTATAGTATCTAAAAATTATTTTTTGCGGTGGTAACGTTGTAGTTTGATAATTCAGAAGACTAATAAATGATTCGTTATTTCTGAGAGGTCTACCGCTCTGGAGGCTAATATTTTGTCTTTGTTATTTGTAGAAATGATGTTAATCAATATGGATTGGTTCACATATTATTTGATTTAGATCAAAAGAGATAAGTATGTTGATAAGGTTACGGTAAGCCGGATAATCACCTTTTATAAAACCGGTGTTAAGGTCGCCTGTTAATATTATTTTGTCCGTTGTAAGAGCGACGTTACTCAGTACTTCTTCTAGTTCATTTAGGTACATTTAGCTGACATTTGCATCTGGAGGTCTATATATTACACATAATGATTTGCCTCCTTAGACTGCCCAAAATGTATTGAGATCCAAGACCTCGGCTTGAACTTTAATCGGTTCATCTGCCTTATTCTCTGGAATCTCATAGTGCGAAACTCACACAAGTCTTACCTCCTTGTACCTCGCAAATTCTTCCAGAGCATCCCACAGTCCTGACCTTGTCATAGGAGAGCTAATTGGTTACTATATCGTCTCGCTGTCCGGGTATATGTATACTATTTATTACTTCCTCCTTACTTGGCACTGATCAGACATCAATATGCCTCAGACTAGTATCATTGAGAGGAATAAGATGCTGGATGACATAGAGAGTCCCAGCATCCTGGGAATGCCTTCGGATACTGTGCCTACTATGACCAACCACAAGCTGACCTTCAACATCATCATCGTTTTTATGGGAAGAGATAAATAGGATCAGTAAAGTCAACCTACTGAAGACAGACAGTTGCAGGTTTACTGATGGCTACAAAACTCATGAGGGAACAAGAGCTGGAGTACATAGCTACAAACTGAGGGTGAGGATATCCTCAAGCCTAGGTATTAATGTTTCATGTCGAGATTTATTCCATTAAACTGTGGAATAAATGCATCCTTCACACAGATCAATAAAAAAAAATTCAGATAGCCAAACAGCTCTAGAAGCTCTTGGCTCCTACCGATGCCCCAAACGGTGAGAAGATTCTAAGTCATTTGAGCCAAAACAATAAAGTGACTCTGGTCTGGATACCTGGCCAATCTGGTCTGGAAGGTAACGAAATATCCGACTCCTTGGCCAGAGAAGGAGCAGGATTACGAATCATCGGACCCGAAACGATACTTGGCATATCTTTAAGTACTGCTGTCTTAATCTGGGCAGAAAGGAAAACCCTCCAGTATTGGCAAGAGTTGCCGGGATTATTTCACTCGAGGGAGTTTATAAAATAGACTTTGAAATCAAGAGTTAAACAGGGTAAACCTGAAAACTATAATAGGCCTATATACTGGGCATTGTCGAGAAAATTATCATCTGCATAAAGTCGGCCTAGTGGAAAAAGCCGAGTGCTGCCTGAAGGATGACGAGAACGCAGATTACGTTTTATGCACGTATCCCGCCATAGAGAGGATCCGATTTTCAATATTTGGCAAAAGGCAATTGCTGCTAGAGAATCTGGACACACACTCACCCAATAAAGTTATCAGTTTCATTAAGAGACTGAACTTATTCAGTAAAATCGAAGTAGGAGTGAGCTACAATAGGCCTGCTAATGGCCGCAGTGAACCTAACCTAACATAACCTATCTGGCACTGCCAAGATGGCAAACCCTGGTTACGATCTTAAAGCGTAGCTCTCTTGCACCCCTCTGCCTTTTATATACATTCTTGCTTCTGAAGAAGGTTTGTTAGCAACACGAGAGCTGTCTGTATATTTTCACCATATATAATTTAATACCGTTAATACCAAAGGAATATGAACATTTGGACATGTGTTTTACTATTAAATCTTTCAAATAAATTTTTCAGATCGCCTTGAACAAGAAACTATGTTTGAGGTTGAAAACACATTAATGCTAACATAACTGAAATTTCTTATAAATTTCCTGAATTAAGAATAATGATTTTCGCAAAACGGCACAATGATTTGCAATATCCAATTTTTCTACTATGCATCCCGCTATGCGTATGAAATGCACATTCGAGTCAACATTAACTAGTCATAAATTCATTGTTTTATGATGAATGGATTCAAATATTGTACCCGAGCATTTACCGTAAATCCAGAAAAATGTTCAGTCTGATGGGCTTAACCATCCGCGAAATAATTTCCTACAATATAGTTTATAAATGACGAAATTTTTTTTGACGTTATACCTTTAAGTTACAGAACAACATAACGTTCGTTAAGTGTTTTAAAAAATTATAGTAAAACCTTTATTCTCTCGTAATTATATAGTTACAGCAATAAAATCATCAAAAAGAAACTCTTATCTTAGATATTTCTCTAATAGTATAAAGTATTCAGTTGAACATTATAAAGCCAACTAAATAAAAGTACAAAGGGCCGGTTAACATTTCAGTTTCGGTTAACATTAATCGGATGATAATATACAAGGAAACCATTGTAGTAACAATGAGAGAGAGACCCTATCATTCGATTATTGTTAACTGAGACTGAAAGTACCGGCCCTAAATTTAACTTTTATGAATCACAGTGCCAAATGTAGCCATGCAAATCTAGTATTTCTCATAAATAAGCAATTATTAGAAATGCTTCTTGCGACCACAGTCGTAGGCGCAGAGAACTTCAACTAATCATTTACATCATCATCGCATGTATGTGTGAAATAAAACGATGTTGAGTTCACAATAACCTTTACAATTTATAACTTATATTTGCAAGCATATAAACAAATTTCGCGACTTAAAATGTGACGGTACATCGGTCTGGTATCTTCATGTCAAACTGGTGTCAACACATATTTCTCACTGGAAAAGACATACAGTGTAACAATAATTTTAACAAATTATGGTTACATCTTGGCTATCCTGGGGTTTTAATCGAAATGCCCTGATTTTCGTTCATGCGCGAGTCAATCACTTAACGAGGGTGGGGGCAAGGCGAAGAGTCTGTGGGTGTTCTTCAAGTAGGAAGGTGAGAGTAGCATAGCATTATCGTAAAATTATTAAATTAAAATATTTAATAATTTCATTTTAAACTATTAGAACATGTAGGACATTCTTATGTTCATGTGACAAATGTTTTAACACGTCAACCCTGGTTGGCCCAACGTTGCCATATTTAATGGCTAGTAAAAAATTATAAACCGTTAATGCAATAACTGTAAAAGAACTGGTTACAAAAATGTTTGATATGATGGATATTGGTAGTTCATAAGTGTTGATGTTAGTCACTGATGCAGCACGATATACGGTTAAAGCTGGACATTTGCTAAAAAATATATATCCAAATTTAATATATGTAACATGCATTGTTCATATACTTCATTTGGTAGCCGAAGATATTTGATTTAATTGCAAATACAAAATACTAAATTTTAACAGACAAAATATTTATTTTAGCTGACCGTTAAGAGTTTTGTATTCTGTAGTGTCAAGTTTTAGAGGGATTGTTATCTGCTGATTTTGTAATTCAGTTGTATGAAGTTAGCATTTTATGTGTGTCTGTGATAGGTTCTTAGATGCAGTGGCCCCATAAGAAGGTAGAAGACATGAATAAAGTTAATCACAATATGTTGTGTTTAAATTAGAATTGTTAGAAATTTTGTCAGTTCTGTGTTTAGAAAGCAAAAGCAAAACAGTATTGTAGAGAGAATATCATAGTGTATCATCATTTTGTCATGAAATTTAGGGGGAGAAGTGGGTAATATTGAGCAAAGGGGGTTATTGTAGACAAAACCATTATTTTTTATATTTTTTATAGACATTTGTTTCTACGACTTGATGTTTTAGGTGTATATGTACAGAATTACTTAAACTCTTTCGATTTTTGAACTGAAAAGACGTCAATTTGTTATTGTTAATTTAAACAAAAATACTTATATTTTTTTATCTAGCATGTCCACTATTCTCTTCAGAATGTAAATCTTGTAGCACATACCACCCCAAGAAGGTTATGACAATAAATTGTGTGATACCATAGGGCACCGTTCTCGACTCAAGGGAAAGGACTATCCCACTAACAATGAAAGTGTTCCTCTTATTTACGAAAGTCTCGAGAATAACAAAAAGAAAGCAATTATTTATTAATGGAAAAGATTTATTATATTGAACAACAAATTCTGCGGAATTTTTAAGAATTTCTACATTCTCAAACTATTTACCAGCTGAAGTGTCTCGAACTACATAGTCTTTTTAATAAAGTGGCGTAACCTGTAGTAATAAAAATTCAGAGAGTTCTTCAGCGGCAGCAAAGACAAAAGAGGGCATTAAAATAAAAAAAGATGCAGAGTTCACATTCATTGATTCTTTTGTTTTATGAAATTAGTTATGAACAGCAGCGTTCTTCTGTTTGAATGCCAAAAATAAATTTGAGATGGTAGGTGCTTTTTAAAACTGATTATAAACTATTTCCTGACATGAAGGTGAAGATGATTATTTTGTAATAGTCTACTTTATCAAGCCTAGAGAAGATTTTGATTACTTTCAATTTACAGTGTGTTCGTAAAGTATGGAATAAATTCATTATTTCTTAAACCAAGAATCCTCGAATACCTCGATTTTTAATTTCAATTTTTGGTTATGACGTTATCATTGTTTCCGTTATGACGTCATCGATATATTTTTTGGAACATCCGCTATATTCCTCCATGTTTTGATTCTGAATTAACAACTGATTCCAAATATACAGGGTGGGGCAATAGTGTATCCGACTTCGATATCTTGGGTTCTATGATAGTTAGAAACTTGATTTAAAAACATAAGTAAACTAAACAAAGTAGTCTATAACCGGAAATTGTTTTCGAATATACAGGTTGAGCTAAGACTATTCTACAGGGTCAAGTAAAATTTTTTAAATGAAATGCCATGTACATCAGAACATTTTTTGAAACCTCTTTGTAGCCTCCTTTCACTTCTGTATTTATACAAGATGTTTTAAATTAGTTTTACCATTCAACATACAGAATGGTTTTAACAAATATTATGAAATTTTCTAAACAAATGATGCTCCAGTCAGTATTCAGGAGCGATACTTCACAGGCTTAAAAAAGCAATCTTTTTCAGAGAAGTTCTTATTAACACAGTGGCGAATTTTTGATTTGGCTAAAGGGGGCGCAACAGTGGTGTATTTAAGGGGGTTAGTAGTAGTAGTAAAACATCAATGTACATTGTACACTCCCGGAACAAAATCCTGGCCAACATTTGGTCTCAAAACTTGGATTTTGTTAGATATTGAAACTAAATTATCATTTGTGGTGAATTAACACAAACATGTATCAATTGCATGTTTCCTAATAAGTCTGTCCACAAACTTTTAAGCTGAAAATGATAGATTTATCAATATTAAAAATTTCTGTAATAAGGAAATTAAATTAATTTTTTCCAAAAACTTCGCAATAGAACTTGTTCCAGCTCAGCAAGACTAGAAAAAGTTCCTCAGGCAGAGACTAGCGGCGTGACGTAACATGCTCGCTGGCTCGTGCCCATAACGTACATTAAATATGTAATTACATTAATCTATGCACATAATAAATAAATTGCGATAATTATAGTAACTTATAGTCATAGTAATCGAGTCCTATGCACACAGTACACATTTCACTGCATGGATAAGTGTATTAAAAGAAATATATCGGCAAGAAAATGATGTTACGTTCTTGGATGCATAAATACAATAAAACTGCATCTAAAATATTTGTGACCATATCAAAGCATATAATAAAACAGTTCTATACATATAATACAAGGTATTTCAAAAATAGGCAAAAAAATTCTTATGGGCATGAAATGAACCATTTCCTAGGGTTCTTTTTTTTAAGAAACTATCGGAGATAAATACGATAATAATAATAACATTTAGAAGCAGTTGCTAATTCAATGGATTTAGCTTGCATCCCAAGTATTGTAATTTATTCTTCAATAGTTTCCGAAAAACAGAAAATGTATTTCTGGCAATACTTTACAAAACATGTATCTTCGAAATTATTCATTTTTGGTCACAAGCCCATGAGAACTTTTTTGCTTATTTTGACTTATAGTATATTCTATAGAAGTTTGGCATACAATTTCTGAAACACCTTATATGTAACACACAGAACTGTCAACATGCATATAAAATAAGTAAGAACATAATACCTATCTAATTATTCCATAAATACTATGTATTGTTGACTATTTGTTAAATGATGCAAATGCAATTTATATTGTGTATAAAACCATCAGGTACACACCATAATAATGTCTACTTTTGGAAAATCGTGCAAATTGCCTTTCCGAGAATCATCTTTCATTTCTTTATCAGGTAATAAACAAACATTGACAATTTTAAACCATGTAACTAAACATTCTAAATACTGGTACTATGGCTTCGTTCTGCCAACGCTGTATGTATCCCTGGCCAGTCGTTGATATGCGAGCGTATAACGTCAACCCAACCAGCAGTTGGATTCAAACAACGCAAGCAGTTTCCGGGGCTGCTATTATGATTATGTTTGTTTCATTTTCTCATCATCATATTCAATTTGATATGAAAGAAAGAAATAAGAAAGAAACTATTTTAATTAAAAATATTATTCTATAGTTGTTATTTATTTATATAAAATAAATAAAAGGAACACGATAAAGTACACAAATAAGATATACGTAAATAAGATATGAGATAAACGAGACAAATAAGATACATAAGATAAACAAGATACATAAGATAAATATAATACATGAGACAAAAGAAATAAATAGAATAAATTAGATAAATTAAGATACATAGGATAATAAGATAAATAAGATAAAAAAATAAACGATATAAACAATAAAAACGTGCTAAACGAGACAAACGAGATATAAATAAATATATAAAATAAACAAAATAAATAATATAAATAACACATAAGATACACTACATAAATGACATAAATGAGTTAAATGAGATAAGTGGGACAAATGCGATAAATTACTTGAGATAAGAGAGATAAATGGGATAAATAAGACAAATGAGAGAAATGAGAAAAATGAGATAAATAAGACAAACGAGACTAATGAGACAAATGAGACGAATAAAACAAATGAGACAAATGATACAAATGAAACAAATAAGATAAATAAGAAAAATATGATAAACAAGATAAAATGTAAACAAGACACGTAAAACAAATTAGATAAATGGGATAAATGAGATAAATAGGATATAGAGGAAAATAAGATAAATTACGTAAACGAAATAAACGATATAATAGATATAAACAAGACAAACAAAACAAACGAGGTAAAATAAATAAAATAATTTATTTCTCACTCATTTCCAATTGAATATGGAGAGAAAGTATTGTTGAAATATACTTTACTTTTTTTAATTGAATTAATTTAATTTTAGAGCATTTTTCTCAACAACGGTGAAGCTGACAAGAAATTTTGAGTTCTTTTTCGGCACATTTCCTCATTAGACAACTGTTTTTAGATCCCCTAGATAGTACGTAGTTTTAAATTTCTACGTTGACACATGTTTGAGAAAATGATAGCACAACAATGAACAGCGACATACAGATGGCATGGCGATTCGGATAAATTTTATATTTTCGGGTAACAAAACGTCCATTTTCATCATAATCTGGATTTTGATTTATCTCTTAATCAACAGGGTATAGTACCAAATTATTTCGCACATCTGATAGTTTCTGTCTGACACAAGAACACAAAAATGAAAAAAATTCCTGTTTGGAACCATGCACAGAACCGATTACAAGATTTATGGGTAGCTTGTTCATCCGTTTTCAGTCGACTATTAGAATTTCTACACCACTGGTTTTATCCACGACTATGAGGTTTGATTCATTGGAAATTTTTACACTAAAAGCGGTCTGATACGCCTTTTTCCAAGTTAAAAAAAATATTTTCAAAACATGCTGGTTTAATTGGTATTTTTATTCTGTGAAACACCAAAATGTGTGGTGTAGAAAATGTATAAAATTATGAGATTTGTAGTAGGTTGAGTACAAGTTAATATTCATTAAATTCCAATAGTATCTTTACTAAAACCATCTGCTGCTGACTCTAACACCAATAAAATTCCTGAATAAATCCAATAGTAAAAACATACCTGAGTCATGTAGGACGCCAAATCTTCTATCAGCTGTTACTCTGTTCTCCCCTGCTGTAAGCACTCTAGTACTGTGTCTTTCTCTATCTTCTTTCTTCCACATTACCGTGTTAGGACCGATGTCTTTAACAACACACGTTATAAGAGCATCATCCCCTTCATATACATGCACAGGGTTGGTGAGGCTGTCTCTATAGACGGCAGGCCTGAAATGAAAAAAAAACTCTTTTGTAAAATAGGATTACTGAATGTGCCAATTCCTTTTAATTTTAATTAAATTCTTAATCAACATTCGGTTATATTTCGGAAATATATTGAAGGTAACATATTAAAAAAACAATAATAAAGTTTATTTGTAGTCCGGTGCATTTAGTCAAAAATATATCTTTAAGAAAAGTTCAAAAAAAGCTGCATTTTTTACATTTTAATATCGTGGTTGTAAATAAACTCTCGAAAGTCCCGTTGATCTGCTGTACACAATTTTTTACTGTGCGTAAAATGATGAAAAAAGTGGTTTTAATTTCACGAATATGAACGTTATTGTAAGATCGAAAGATTAGAAAATTATCTACAAAAAAAGTTCTTACATGCTTTATTTTATGAGTTATAGTTTTCTTGAAAACTTTATGTAAAATTTATGACTCAAGCAAGTAGTTCTATTTACTCTATTCTATACTTAATAAGTTTATAAATTAGGTCCTATATTAAAAAGAAAACAAGGGATTTTTAATGAAAAAGGTTTTATGTGATTTATTAATGAAATCAATCATGATTGCTTTATTAAGTGATGGCAATATGTCAGAATTTTTATGAATATTCAAAGTATAATCATGAGTTATCAAGAACTAATATTTAACTTTATTCCACTTCCACTTTTTGCTCTCCTCTTCTTCTTACTCTCTTCTTCTTCTCATTATTTTTCTTCTACTCTTTCGTCTCCTTCTTCTACATTTTCTTCTTCTTCTGTTAAATTTTTCTTGATTTAGAAAAAATTGCCCGTGACAAATTCCGCAAACAGAAGTGCAATAGATAAAATCAATTCGGAGCAATTGGCACTGACGTTGTTTTTTGGCACCAAAAAAAATTGTATTGATACCCGTCCCCAACTTTGGGGGTTCAGCTCATTACCCAACCATTTCTGCACCTGATAATATACTCGGATGTAATGCTCATCTGTTGTTTTCGTTGTAGATGATAATGAATGTAACTTGACAGATTTATTTTACACGACCATTCCATTAGAAGAAATTGACTCTTGAGAAGCATCATTTCGATTGAAAACTTGAACTAGGTACGTCTTTCAAATTCGGTCATTGTATCACATCTGCAGAATGCCGCTTGTATGTTTGTTAAAACTGCGAGGGGAAATAATTTTTGTTCGACTGTTCCTTTGCTTGATTTAAAAAAAAATCCTCATCAACAAGCATTTGAGCTATTAGAATTACCAAAAGATGTTCAACAATGATAGTGGTTGTATTTTCACGAGAATGTTTGAGTGAGATTTCAATAATTAGAACATCAGCATCATCTTCAGACTGTTCAATAATATAATTTTTCAACGCAACTTTATTTTCTAACACTGCAAAATATATCTACAAACATCGAAAATCTAACCAAAACTGTATGGCTTTCCAGCAAGAACGCGGTGAGCAGGTATACACCCAAGGCATAGTATATTTCCAAATAGAGGAGATACGTTGATGCTTATTTCTATACGGACTCACATAATACTGATCATACAAAATTATCGTTTTTAAAAAACTCGCTTTTCAGTGATGGATTAAGGTAGTACAATGCTTTACCAACTGAAATTAAGAATTGCGCAAATTGAAAACTGCTTGGTAAAAATTTTACAAAATTGTACATAGACGCTAGAGCCCTAATGTATATAAGTAATTTTGTAGAAAACTATTAGGTATGTAAATAGCTCATTCTAAATAAATTCCCATTCTATTCTATTCTATCTTTAATTACCGTAGATGCCAAATAATAGAACGCATAAATTCATAAATTTATCTTTAATTCTCCTATCAAAATCAAATTGCTTTTCCGCAAAGGAAAATTGAGTTCCGACTGTTAAATAGGAAACGTACTTTCCTTATATCCGGGGAAAGTGCCATCTGTCCCTTTCCAATATTAACAACCCTCAGAGGATTGTGGGGTGCAGATACCTCTGGTACATTGGTCAATTCTATAAATACTTAAATACCAACCGTAATCCACCAAGTGGGATAATAATCAGGGTAGATCTGACAACAGGATTTGTATTTCTAAATTTTAAGGGAGAAGGCATATTGCGGTCCTTTATAAATGACAGTCA
The DNA here is from genome assembly GCA_029963845.1 of Rhamnusium bicolor. NCBI lineage: Eukaryota > Metazoa > Arthropoda > Insecta > Coleoptera > Cerambycidae > Rhamnusium > Rhamnusium bicolor. The sequence continues at coordinate 75,340 of JANEYF010004274.1, read as the reverse complement.
TATTTAAAATTATAAATGTATAAAATAAAAATATGTAAAAAGATTTATGTAAGCTTAAATTGTGGAAATATGCCACAGCGAAAAGTTGATTTATAAGGGCAGATTGTGGTCAGTAAGGGAATATTTTTAATATTTTAATTTCATTATGCCATTTACTTTAAAATGCTGCAAATTCTATGTAGGTAACTTAATTCTTTTAAGTACTTGGTAGATTTTATTGGGGATAATCTATTTATTTCCAACTCGAGGAGATTACTCAAGACCGACACACACTGGGGAATTAAGAAATCATCATACTTTTACTTTTCGTTTAAAAAAGTAAATAAAGTTTTAATATTACATAATACCATAACATAATACCACAGAAATTAGACAACCCCCAAATCTAAAGCAGAAGCTAATAAAAAAACGAGGACACACCATTCCCACCGACATTACCAGTGCCGGTGGAGACGGAATTCTTATACCTATGATTTTTTTTCTTCAGATTTAAGTAACACAATACAGGGAAAATATGCGTTTAATAAAAAGGAATAGTTCCATATGCTTGACTTTAAATTTTGGTCACATCTTCTGCCTTCTACTGTCTTATAAATATTACATTTTTAGAATATTTTGTTATTATGTGTAGGGGTAGAAATAATAAAAAAAATATTTTAAGTGGTATATGTTGATAATTATATTGATAATAAAACGTTTACTGTAATACAATGTAGGACAACAAAAAAAAGTTGTGTAATCTTCCTAAGTAATTTTGGAGTGTTGGCATAATTTTCCTCTGGTTTGTACGGATTAATTAAACTCTCTCAAGCATCTTGGCCCACAACTGAACTGGAGGCTTCCGTGATAAACTGATGTCGGATTTTCCGATCGGATTCTAGGAATGACTTCTACAGACGATATAATATATTGTAAACACCTATTGAAACAATCCCAAACTACAAAAAGAAAGTCGTGCAACATATTACGTGCATTTTATTCAATTTTTAAATGTTAATGCGTAACTTAGTATTGTCGGGGAATGCACTATATTAAATAAAAACGTAATGCATAATAGATTCTTTTGAATTACAGTATACTGGTAATTTACATTACTGAGTGGAGGGGCGAAAACATAACACAATCAAACAATATCTTGCACGACGTGGATTCATTTGGACGTAGGTACTAAAAACGTGCAGTTAAAATGTCACAACGTACTAAACCGATGGAAGCTACAGTAAATTCTTGGGTTTTCGATATTGCTGATTTACAGTTTGATGGTAGACTTGTATTGCACTAGATGTGACAAAGCAATTTCGTGGTCATGCAACACAAATATTAATAGACATATTTCCATAAACGGAACGTAGGTGGCTTTACTTACAGTGACATGCAACGTAATTTTAACTTAAATTTAGTGGAATTGCTGCGAGGGTATAAACAAAATTCTAAAAAAGTTCTGGATCTGTTACGATGACAGGTGTAATAGACCTTTTAAATGGCAACGAAGTAGACTTTGCTACACCGGGCATGACTGTGGTGACTTTGCTACACCGGGCATGACTGTGGTGACTTTGCGAAAGTTTACATATTTTAAATATACCCCAATTACATCTGTCGACGTCGAGCGGTCCATTTCTCATAATAAATAAATTTTCAACAAAAGGCGCCGAAATTTAACTACAAAACATTTAGAACAGATATTAATAATATACTTTTATTCTTGTAACCAGCAGTGAAAAATACTTATGTGTGTTAGTTTAGTATACATCCCTCTATATCTCCAGATCTCTTCGAGTCAGTGTTTATAATAAATTGACTAAGGTAAGATATCGTTTCTTATATGCAAGCAAATCTGACACATAACCACCTAAAGCCAACCCTGGTTTTACGTCATATCCGATTGGTAAATCCGACCTCTAGTGATAAGTAACACACCTCTCCAGAGATTACGTATGGAATGGGAAACGAGAAAATTCAATTGCAGAGAAGTCACCATTTGTTATAAGCTCCTCAGATATTAGCCAAAATTAGAGGCGGCCTGACTTTCGGCAGTACTCACTAGCATTAAAAATAAAATTTGCTATATCAAATTGCCTCACTCCAGTAGTTTTATATTTTCTTACCTTAAGAAACTAGGCTCAATTTTTACAAGATGATCGAGTCATCTTTACATCGGCGCACAAACTTTTAGTACAAATCGAGCTGAAATTTTCGAGTTATTGGTTGGACTTTCAGAACCAATATAAAGCCATCAATTGCAATTTGCCTTTGTCAGCCATCTAGCATGAGCAATAGCTTTGCAAATTTCTGAAAGATACTATTGGTCAGTATTCAAATATTTTTGGTCCACTTGGGGTAAATCTACTACAATATGAGTTTACAACTGGCTTTTGTAGTAACTTTCCAATCGGCCCCGAGTATTCTTTGAACCCTGTAGCACGTGCAGTTGTCAGACTGTATCGGTCGTTTCAATTCAAATTCAAGATATTTTATGACACTATTCTTCTTTTTGTCAGTATTTAATGCTTTGCTATTATAACCTACCACATTTAATTGATCTAAACACAAGCTATTGGCAACACAAAAATTATATATTGCCTTTGAAATCAGTTCACCAGTACCGGAAGTAGAATTTATGTGGCAACGTAGAGAGAATTTGGTCATTCTACAGGAGATACATGTTTTTCTGTAATCCTCCTGCAATGATAATAGTGTCCGTTTTTTTCTTGCGACAATGTTTTGTCATTTCTCCCGTCAAAGTAAATAACTTTTTAATTTTAACTTTATTCTTGTCAACAATACTTCTTATATTACGTTCCGTCACCATTCCAATATATTGTGAGACTGCCAAAACAATTGCTGCTGCAGATCGATCAGAAATGCAATACTGATCGTATATTCTAGCTTCAACATGTTATGGCTGTATTCGTAAAATTCATTTGCATTTGGAAGATTTGGCAGATCAGACTTTTCCGAATTTACCATTGGGTCAGACACAGAGAAAGAGAGAGAGATAAAGAGAGAGAGAGAGAAGATTCATAAGATGCCAGGTTCTTCAAATAATATTTGGATCTAAGATCAGATGAAGGCATTTCCTTTCATGTCATTTCCATTTTTCATGTGTTTCGTACACAAATAATCTGATTTGCATCTACACATAGACGATTTCTCATTTTCGTTCAAAATTTTAACAATACCCTTCTCAACTACGTCGGCTACTATTACTCACTTTCTCAACCACTACATCAAAAGCCAGAAATTATTTAGAGAGTTCTGGAAGAAATTGTGTTGGTGTATGTGAACGATCACAGACTGGAATTTATCTATGTCAACGACAATTCAGGACCACATAGAGCTGCAATTGTTAACAATTTCTTTGAAGAATATGATATTGAGCGAATGTAGTAGCTAGCACGTTTGCCTAATTTAATTCACAACGATCATGATTAGGACGCTCTTCAGAGACTAGTCTCAAATAGGATTTAAGTCACAAACAATATTGGTGCTTTGATAACAGCCCAACAGGAAAAATGAGGTGCAGTTCCAGGCCAAATTAATTGATTATGTTGTTGGAAGTATGCCACATTGTTAGGCAATAATTAGGGTCAGGCGACCTGAATCAGATATTTAGTTAGATACTTCTAGTAGTTAAGTTTTTGTTTTGTTTACAATTTAACTAAAATTTCAATACAAATTTTCCATTAATTATTTTTTTTCTAGTTCTTCTGCTTTCATTTAAACTCTCACGTAGTTAAAAATCACTGTTTTAAATAAAAACAATATTTTGAAAATTACAAGAACTGAACTTTAAAAACTGCTGTGTGACTTAAACATGTAGCTATAAATGATGGCATAACATGATTACACAGTATGTTTCACAAACTCACACACTGCAATAAAAATCGACCCTGAATATATCTTCATATATCATCCTGTATAAAATTCATTTACAATGTAATGTAATAAATTTAAATCCAAAAGAGTGAGAAAAAATGACGATGCAAAGAAATTATAAATCTGCCAAAAACTAAAAAGATATTATGACCCATATTTTGGGTATTTCACTTCAAATTGTGTAAAATGGAGAGCCCCCACTTTTCTTGGTCACTCGCCGCCCCTCGGAATGCATATTATATTGTAGAAAAGTGAAGTTAGTGAAAATTCTTCTTATTTGCAAAGTATTATATTTGTTGAAATTCATCAAATTGATTAAAAAATTCATAAACAACTTAAAATTCTTAGGATTTAATATACCATTAGAACATCACACTTTCAAAGTTTCTGCCACCGAAAAATTTGTTTGGCGCGCGACGATAATACTGTAGTCATAAACGGGGTCGTTTAAAGATTAAAATGTAATCACTAGGGCATCTATTCCACTTACTTTATAAGAATTCAGTATCGTTTTTATTTTCCTAGTAACCAGTTTGAGAAGCTTTAGCTCAAACACTCTGTACATGGCTCAATTATGATAAATTTGGCTAAAACTTAACTATAATGACATGTGTTACACCTTGCATACCTTATATCATTTTTTTGTTCATAAAAAATATATCCCAGTTTAACAAATTGAAAAAAAGCACAGCTTAAATTAACTCATTCAAATTTTAACTCTAATAATCTCAGAGTGATTAATGTTTTGGCGCCCTGTATCTTATAACAAATACAGTGAAAATTAGACACTAGACAATGACGAAGTTGCGTGTAAGTATATTAAATATGAAGGATACTCTCAAAATTAAACAACAGCCAGTCAATTAATTATTAGCATTTCCTGTATTCCTGTTTGTCAAATACCAACACAAATATGCGTGTCGTCATCATAGATCGCATTAATCCCTGATGACATACACATTAGTGGTTTACTGTAACAGCTTTGTACCAATCAGAAACACGATACACCCTTAGCATTCCATAATGTATACGAATAGCTGTGGTTATCCTAGACTGAGCGTAATGAACTCGACGGTTCCAAGGATGTTTGGCAGATTCTGGCTCTTTGATGTGCACATTGTCAATTACAGATATTCAAATGCTTTGGAATATTTTAAGAAGCTGGTAATCTGACTTAAATATTATATTTTATTTTTCCCTTAAAAAAACTGCAGATAAAATGCTGATATTGAGGATCCTAAGATACGTAAAATGTTTATATTATGTAACATGAAATACCTAGTAATCGTAAGAACATTTTAATGATATTTTGCAAAAAAATTGGTCTTAGTATTACAAGGTGTTACAATTTTAAAGCCACACGGTATGTTATTGAATAATTTTTTAATTAATTTTATAAGAGGACCTGTAGAATGGTCAGCAAGACTACTGGATTTAAGCCCCGTTAGTTTTTTCTCTCAGGAGGTTTAAGATATGCGGTACAATGCAATACGGAACCAAGCCATTTTTTGTTTAATATCCCGTGTAACTGAAGAGGAACTTACATTGAGTATTCAAAGTAGTCCGAATAAAAAGTGACTGTAAGATTTAAAAACTTTAATAACTTTTATGTTGAAATTTTGACTCATGGGTATATCTTTTAATAACATTAGATAGAAATCCCTATTAATATCCAGTACAGGGTGTCAACTCTAATTTTGACCCCCTCCTTTATTTCCTTTTCTATGAAGATTTATTAAAATTTTAAAATGTGGCCATATCTGAAATTTTCCAAATTTTTCAAAAATAATATTCAAAATTACCTAATGCCAATACATACAGTTAGTGAATGAAAAGTTGTTTCTTCTAATGGAACGTCCTGTATATTTTTGATGCGTTTGAGCTAATTTCAAAAATGTATAACTCTTTTGAGTTTAGATCAAAATCTGCCGAGATATTCGAGGATAAACATGAGAAATATTTGATTTCACTATTTCGAGGTGGCTTTGCATTCTGACTTAGTTGTTGATTTTCCAATTTGCAAAACAATCTTTGTTGTAATAAATATTAAATACTTAAAGATCTCCCCAGGATCAAACATGTATTTAATTAAAAAAGTTAAAATTTTTTAAAACTTATTTAAATACATAACAATAATTAACAAAAAAATCAACTTTATTTAATTGACAATATAGATTATTATTTATTCCTTTAACTTCTATCTAATGTTTTCAAGGGGAGGGGGGTGAAAAGTGAGTGAGTTGACATCCTGTACAATTAGATCAAGACAAATATGTTGAAGTATATGTCTGACATATTTCAGATATTCGATTCTCTAGATATATATTTACTAACAGGCAAACCATTCAGTATTAAGATACCAGGACATTATTTACAGTAAAATTTTCTTAATTTTGTAAGATCTAGAGAACGATTAGAGGTATTGAAGTAAAAGTAGGAGAGCAGTTTCACTTGTATTTTTAAATCAATCAAGGATGTCGCCAGAGGGGATTAATAACACCTTTTTACGAATAATTATGGTACGCCCCTAGTTAGCAGGTAAATTTTTCAAATTTTCAGTAACCACTTAATTAAAAAAAAAAAAAAAGTTAAATACCTTACATTTTCTTGCACGGAAACCCGATTTCTCATAAACTGGTATTACTTACAACGTTGCATTACTTATTTTGTATTAATGTCAGGCATTTAAAACAGTTTTTCGTGACTGCAGATTTGTTATGATCCTAATATAACATTAAAAACTATTCATAACTGTATTTTAATGAACGTAAAATTGTAAAATTAAAAATAAACCATTTACTCTATACAAAATAAATTCTTCAATTTATAAAAAGTTGTTTAAAATGACGTCTTTCCTTCAATACATACCTCAGCACGTCGACATAATGACCTACATACACATTAAAAAATTCATGGCGTTGCTCGAATGTTCACAATACCATTCTATTCTGCATTTCTGCATGATTCGGAACCTCTTTGAATTCCATCACAAGAAAAATCCAAAGGGTTAAAATCGGCAGTCCTTGCAGACCATGAAACGGGACCACCCCTTCCAATCTTAAAGGGTAGCTCTTATTTAAATAAGAGTTGTGCTACGAAGGCTGGCATGAGCTGGTCTTCCGTCGTATATGAACCACATTTTATTTCTAATTTCATCAAGAAAATGTTCGAATTAACCAACCAGGTAGAGAATACAGACCAATCAGTTCATCCTCAACAATACCATACCATGCCAAATATTTGAAGAATATCGATTCTGATTAGCAGTTGCTTTTAAATCATATGGATTCTGATCTCACTCAGAGTTGAATATTATTGGAATTCATTATGAACAGTATGTTATTAACAATAATATCATTTGTACAATTAGGGAAATTGCTGTCTATGTGGGAAATCAGCTAGGTTCGATGCGTGAACTTTGAATGGTATGGTTTGACCTGCTGCTTATAAATTGTACTCCAAACTATCATATGATTTACTCCAAGCCGTTGTGAATTTTATCTAGTATTAGTGGTTGGATCTCTTTCTACATCTTCAAGAATTTCTTCTTCTACATTTACGTCTCGATGGCTTACACACCCGTGACTTTTAGATTGAAACTGATCAGTTTTTCTTACACACCTATCTAGTGATTCAAAAGTTTTTCAATCCGGAATTCTTTCAGGGAAATGTTCCTGATAAAGTATCCTAGCATCAGCTTCAGTACAATGACTATACATTCAAGATATATTCGACACTTGTAAAGTTAATCATCGTTATTACAATTTTGACTGTAAATAATAAATAATATTGTGTCAGAAGTCCGCTAGATTAGAACTAAAATAAATCACAACACATTTCTACCAAGGAGAAAAAAAAAAAAACGACTTAATTTCTGGCCAAAATATTTTTTTTCTTATCTTTACACATTTTTTGTACTTAAATGAATAATCACTAATACAAAGAAATCAAGTAAGACAACATTATAAACCATGCCAATTCATGGAAAAACGACACTGATCAGGGGCATACCATAATATTTTATAAAATATATCACTAACTCCCTCTGACTACGTCTTGATAAATCAAGCAGAGATGTAGTCAAGTCATAAGTTATTTCAATACAGATACCATCAAATGAAAAAATACTTTCAAAGTTTCACTTCAATTCCTCTAATCTTAGAAAAATAAAAAAATTTCAGTGAAAATTTAACACCCTGTATCCCGAAAAAAGTGCACGTTGGGATACATGTTTATGCAGAATTTTAGCTTATTTTGTCACGTAGTATAGCCTCCTTAATGTGTACTGTGTCGTTCTGTTACACCCTGTACATATATTGAAAATGGCCTTCCGCAAATCTCTAACAAATGTATATAACGGGTGATTATAAAGTAAGGGATATATTTCAACTTATTATATATTCTTAACAAATCAAATTAAAAACAAAAATTAAATGGAATCTAGTTGCTTACATAATGGGATTTCTGATATCAAACACTAGTTAACGTAAATGCTCGATATGACCTCCATTTTGTTGTTGTAAAATTACCAACCGTTCCTCCAAATTGTATACAGCACTATTCAACATTTCTGGTTGAATTGCACGAATTTGCTCTCTAATACTGTCCTTTAATTCCTCCAGCGTTGTTGGCCGTGTTCTAAACACCAAATTTTTTAAATAACCCTACAGCCAGTAATCCGCTGGGTTAATATCAGACGATCATGGTGGCCATGAATTTGCAAAATGTCTGATTATAACACGATCTTGAAAAACCGCAGTTAACAATTTTTTAACTGGTCGGTAAATGTGCGGAGGCGCTCCATCCTGCATAAAAATCATGTTTTCAATTCCTTCGTGCTCGTTTTGCAACTGTGGAATTGCATAATCCCTTAACATTTGCAGGTATCGTTCACCAGTAACAGTTACAGATACGACCTCCCCATTCTGTATTTCCTCGAAAAAGTATGGACCAATGATGAAATTAGCTGTAAAACCGCACCAAACGGTGACTTTTTTGTCATGAAGGCCTTGCTGAATGATTTCATGTGGATTTTCTGTTGACCACATTCGATAGTTTTGAGTATTAATTCCACCATTAAGAGAGAAATGGACCTCATATGTCCATAAAATACGGGATAACCATTCGGGTTCATTTTCCATCTGAGCCAATACGTGTAAAGAAAAATCGTACCTAAGAGCAAAATCTGCGTCCTTTAATTCAAACAGCAGTTGCAGTTCATAGGGATACATTTTTAGGATTTTCCGTAAAATTTTCCAAACCGTGGTGTATGGCATTTGTAATTGTTTTGATATCGTATTCACACTACTGATTGCTAGCGGATTAGTATCGGCTACGTTTAGATTTTCCTGAAGAACTTCTGCAACTTGGACATCACTAATCCTAGGTCTTCCTGACCTCGGAAGGTCTTTGACAGACCTTGTTCTTTCATATTTGCTAATCAAATTACGATATGCCACCATTTTGCACGGCACTGTTCTCAAACCCATTTTCGTACGAAATCTTCGTAATCCAGTAGTGTAATTTTTACCGCTTTCATAATAACATTGCACTAAACCAATTCTTGTTTGCAGATCCATATTGAAATTGTTACAATTTACGTTACGCGAGTTTTATTTTGAGAACAATTCTCTAAATTACGATTATTTCGTTTGACACTTGTATCAATAGTTGTCACGACAGTTCTTTTGTTTTCCATAGATACTCTAAAATCCAGTTACTGAGGCAACTAGATTCTGTTTACTTTCTGCTACTAGCATAATTTCTTAAAACTATATAAGAATTTAAAATAGACCCCATACTTTATGATAACCCCATACATGTTATTACTTATTACTTAGTACACATTCAATTTTTAATTTATTTTTGGTCCTTATGTAATACAAATACGTCGGATTTAAATGATAATTAATTCGTCCACTTGTGAGTTATGCAAGTCCAGAGTACCATTAGAAATTAGATCCAAACAATTCAAAATGTGTGTGTAATTTATAAGTTGTTGTGACAGGTCATAAGCTCTAAATCAAGCTTTTGCATAAAATGAAATTATATTAGCGTGCCTTGACTACTGCTCGTGTAATCCAATGTATGTGGTGTATACATGAATGCTCATATTGCACACTCCTTTCATAAGTGTCACCGGTGTCTGCAGTTGGAGAAAATGGCGAATTAGCAAAAACGTTTTGTAATAAAATGCATATATCAAAACTGTAACGTGTGCGTTTTTATTTCTTTTTGCTGTGACTGCAACCAGGTTTACCAGAAAAACATTTTATTGAAACGAGACCTATAAAAATACGTTCTGAGATTTATATACGAGGTGTTCGATACGCATAGGTTTGTATCTTATCTGCTTTCAGATCGCAGACCAAAACATAAATTCAAGCATCTTATTATTTTTGACAAAACACTGTTTGATTTAATTATTTTCGAAAATTGAAAATGTTACATTTACAGCACATGACTGTGCCGATATTGTTTTTGTATATAAAATTTATATTGGCAAGTTTCTGCACGTAAATATGCACCATTTCGTAAACTTAGAGACAGGTACTTCTATTCTACAAACGGCAGTTTGGCCACATGAAATACATGTACAAGATAAAGAAAACGTAACTGATCCTGTTCTATGATCGCACTTAATAGTATTAATTCTCATTTGACGTACCAGTTACGGTCCAGTCTCGGACTAGAGTTTTTTATTGCTTGACTTACCGTCACGTGTAATCTGAACAGAAAATAGTTTTAGGTATGAGCGGTCTGGACAGTCATGATTGGCCTGTAACAAAATATTACTACCAATGTTAGACATCTTGGTAAGGAAAACTGCGGAGGGTTCCTTGGCTTGCACTCAATGATTGGGTGAGGTACTACACCAAAATTAAATGACAGAGAGGAAAAGGCTTCGTGGGTAACAGGGATGGTCAATGAAGAAATATCTGAAGTTTTAAGTTCTCAACACTATCCATCGATGAGGGCTGCAGTTCTCGTATATCTTTGATTAGATTTCGATATATACTGACTATTTGGTTTTATACTTTTAACGTGCGGTCCTGAAGCTGATGTGAACAAAGCTAATGTTTAATTGTTTAATCAAAAGGGCAGATAGATTTTGAATATCCCACCATTTAGAGATGCTCTACAACAACACATATTACGTGCTGCCTACAAGTCAGGACATACATATAGTCAGGACTTGAGTATGATCCAGTTTCTAATTGATCCTTGAGAATGCGGGTGGATTAGGAAATATCTGAAATGTGGGCCAAGGTGGATAACCTCCCACAGGCTAGTTTAGCCAATCTTTATAATAAAGATTTATTGTGTAGTTGTTACAAATCTACAAATCTACATTTTATAAGATCACGTTAATTATTTTGATGTTTCAGAATTAATGTTTACGGAGGTATTTCCGCAAAAATTTACTTCCTCTACATAAATGAACATGCAATTTTTGATTTAAATTAAAACATATCAATTAAGATAATTCAGAATATTTAGTGTCAGCATGATTGTCCCCAAAGTAACAATTTAAATGTGCCTTTAGATTTATACAGTATTTTATAGTTGGCAACCTCATAAACCAGTGATTTATGCAAGACTTATTATATCCAAATGCACTTAAAGATAGTTTTGTCTTAATGAAACTTTCTCAAAACAAAAAGTAGGAAAAAAGGTTCTCAAAACTAAATAATCTTTTTAGTCTTCATCGGCTTATGACTGACTTATAAAGGCATTTGTTAAGTCTTCAATAAAACTTTATACCTATTAAGTCCATGTTAGGAGGATTGAATTTTATAGACAATTTAGGACGTAATGTGGATTTATAATTGCTTTATGAAATTATCTTGATATGGTTGAGGACTATAAATCTAACACAAAGGCCAATGAGGATTAAGATATTTATTTCTCATCTCCTTTGGGTATTAAGCCATTGTCACATAAATTAAGATATACTTCTACAAGAACATATCAACATTCTTAAAGAGCAATTGGTAATTTAATAAGCATTTCAAGACAAAACATGGTTGAAGTAGAATTGTTCAAAACTAATAGGGCTTATACGTACAACCACTATTATTTCTAGCTGTCAAGCGATGTATAACGATCAGTCATATTGGGAACATTCAGGATTGAACCAGAAATGTAATTTGTATCTAATAGAAATGCTTCCTAAAAAAATTTACTAACACTGAATCATATTATGGGCGGATGTTACCGATATATTTATTTTTAAGTCGCCAAAAAAAATTGCATTTTTTAACATTTGTTTTTTTTGCGCACGAATTTTTAAGATCTAACTTCACGTCGCTGACAATTTTAGCCCACTATGAGAAGTACCAAGACTTCTTTAGTAGTATATCTATAAGCTGAATAAATGTTCTCAATAATCGCCATATGTCCATTTTATAACTGTACATTCGGTTCATATACACTATTGGACTCGATTTCATGCAAAAGTTGCATTTAATGCTACACAAAATTAGGAGATTTAAACTTTAAACATACGGAAGAGTTCACTTTATACTGCTTCGTTATCACTAAGGTCGCCCGAAGCGATATAATGCGCAAGCGAATTTCGCATTTAGCAGTAGCGCAGAGCAATCGTCTTTGTTGTCTACCAGTATTCTATTATTTATTCCATCATGTCTGCCACATTGTAACGAAGTGATTTTATTTTATTAAGTTAAGTTAGGTGGCTAGGTTTTGAAAATATTTTACTCATTATGGTGCTACGCTTTTAATTAATAACAGTTAAATTGTTAATTATAGATAGGTAGTATTGATATGTTTTTATGAACATTCCACGTAGGCCAAGTGGCCGGCAGTAAGCGAAACGCGACGCACGCATTGTGTCCCCGGCACCCTTATGCCCGCGCTAACATGAGGGAGGCCGAGACTGAAAATAATTAAATTAGTTCCCGTCTGAGCTCCAACCGGAGCACCACGCCGACTTGGATAGTAAGTAAACTTGTGAGTATAGAGGTACATAGGTATCCAAAGGTAATTGCGAATTTTTCTAAGTCGATAAACGGTGACGTAGTTGCAATATTTCGCGCATGACTACCGCGCTCATCCTACTTCTGCTTTTTGGCAGAGTTTAGTAGCTTGAGGATTTTGCAGAGTATCCGAGACCAGTCCGTTGCGGCCGCCCGTACCGTCCAGACGTGCCGACCCCGACCGCTCCGGAGAGGAAGCCAGCACAGGATCCGGAAGTAGGTAGCAAGGTTTGATAAAGGTTTGGTAAATAATCGGTATTACTTGGCTGGTGAGTACTTTCCGGGCTTTATTTTTTAGAGTTAGTGAACCGCGAGCGCTAAACGTATCCGCCTCATATCCATCCTTAGAACGGAAGAGCGGCCGAAGGTTGGAATTAGAACCGCGTTCCACCGCGTTACACCGCGTGTTCTCCAGGCCACCTGAGCACGTAAAAATTCTGCAGGGTGACTTGGAGATACTAGCATTTGATACCGCGTGTCCTCTAGGCCACCTGCGTCCGTTTTTTTGGCAGGGTGATTTAGAGGGATTTCCGTAACCGCGTGCCTGCCAGGCCACCTGAGCACGTAAAAATTCTGCAGGGTGACTTGGAGGTATCGTCCGTAATCGCGGGGCCGCCGGGCTGCCTGAGCACGTAAAAATTCTGCAGGGTAGCTTGGGAGTTTTGGCCTTACCGTCGCCGTCTTAGATTTGCACCTGTTCGGCTTGCCACTCCTTCCCCCCCCAACTTGAACCGCGTTATACCGCGTGCCCTCCAGGCCACCTGAGCACGTAAAAATTCTGCAGGGTGACTTGGAGGTACTGTCAGTTGCCATCGCATGTTCTCTAGGCCACCTGAGCACGTAAAAATTCTGCAGGGTGACTTGGAGGTATCGTCCGTAACCGCGGGTCCCCCGGGCTACCTGAGCACGTAAAAATTCTGCAGGGTAGTTTTGGAGTTTGACCATCCCGTCGTCATCATCAATTCGCCACTGTTAGGCTTGTTACTCCTTCCCCCCCTTATCGTAACCGCATTCAACCGCGTGCCCTCCAGGCCGCCTGAGTCCGTTTCTTTGGCAGGGCGCCTTGGAGGTACTAGCTTTGGCATATGATAAGACCGGAACCATCCATCAGCCAAGCGATAATAAATAACCGCTCTAGATAGGCATAGTTTGCTTGTATTGGCGCTTGCTTCCCCTCCTGGTATCCGTCCGCCGTCTGCTTATGACCGATTAATTGATTGCCGTTTACCGTTTCACCGCTTCATCCACCGGCTTACCGTATCGCACCGCTTGACCGCCCGCTTACTGCCCCGCTTGTCCGTAGTTAAGACCGTAGTAGTATAAGACCGCTTGTAGAATAAGACCGCTTGTAGTTAAGACCGTTGTAGTATAAGTTGTAGTTACTAAGGTGTGTATAAAGTGTAAATAATAATTAGTGTGTAGAATAAATGTACATATATTGAATGAGAGTGTGTTCCTTAACTGTAGTATGTAAGTTCCCTTTTTCCCGACCCCTGGCTTAGCCGTATCTTCACTGCAGTTGCCCGGCCTCTATCGTCCCGCCGATAGAGTAAAGTGGTGTTTCTGCACTCTAAACAGAAACTGGCGCCCGAGATCTCCGTACAGTGTGCACCGCCGTAGTGTTGGGCGTCAAAGTGACACTTCTGCTCTTGGGTAGAGCAACGAAGTACCTCACAAATTGGCGCCCGAGCAGGGACCCGAAAATCGCAACTTACTGAAATTCGGCAGTCCCCGAAATCAACCGTTTTTTTCGGAAAAGGTCGTAGATAGACATATGAGGCGTCATTTTCGACTAAACTGAGTACGAGGAATCGATTCCAACTAGTCCCGAACCGTTTTTCGCATGCGCGAAGGAGTTATTAGTAACTTTCGAACGCGAAGAGATACCGGGACACGGAAAAGTGTTTCAGGGGAGTTGGCACTAGAGGAGGTTGGAAACCGAACCTCAGAACCCGAACTCGACCCGAACATTTCCGAAGTCGTCCCCGAGTACCCAAACGCCATATAGGCATGTGGGGTATCGTTTTGCACTAAATCAGACCCAACGAATCGATTGCAAGCGCTTGCCGCCCAATCCGACTAACCCCGTCGAAAAAACGTGCGCCCTAGCGCACCCAAAGGTCAAAAACTAGCGAGTCCGGAATTGCCAAGTTGTCGTAATCGAGAGACACCGTCTGAACTCGGTTTTACCGTTTTCCCGGAGTTTGCCCGGAGCTCTTGACGACTCCGGTGGAAAAATCGATTTGCCGTGTGACCTATCGTTTTCTAGTAAATCGAGGGTGCGGAATCGATTGCCGCTGGTTTCAGTCCGATCCGACCACCGTGGTCGAAGAAAAGCGTACCGAATCGACACTAAAAGTCGCACGTCGGTAAAATCGATATAGGGTGACTGTTGGTACCGCAATACACCCTATATTGAGGACCCAGACCGGTCCACCCGATTTCACCCGAAGTTCTGACCAGAAACAGATCTTACCAGAAACCCGCCGAGTGACCCCTCCTTTTCGAGCAAACCAAGGGCGCCGAATCGAACGCAGTTATTTGCTGCTCGATACGTCCTGCCGTTTAGGAGTTAGGGCTATCGGAGAATTGTCTCGTGCACCGCAGACCGAGAAGACCGCTAGGAAAGTCAGCAGATCATAATCGTCAGTTTCTACAACCGTTACCGTTCCGCCCAAGAAGAAACGTTAACCGACCGTTACCGTTCCGCCCCAAGAAGCACCGTTAACCGACCGTTACCGTTCCGTCAACAAAATGGCCACCGAAGAAGAAAAGAAGGAAGAGATGGATTCCAACGAGGACACCGGAAATATCGAGCTGGGAGATCTCCGCCTCAGCTGGATATACAAAATTAAGAGGGACCAGATTGACGCGGAATTAGGGAAATTCCGCCTGGACTTAACCGGCACGGTGGAAGAGAAGAAGCGACGATTAATCCGCTTTATCCGGGAAGGATGTACCTCGCCGTTGCCGCCGGCTGTCTTTCCGTCAATACCCCCACCGTTTTCCCCTACAGCCGCCCTCTGTAGCAAGAGCTACCACCACACTACCGGACCGACTCGCCCCGGAAAGCCCGGCCCTAGACCCGTGGCAAGTCCATAAATGGAACACCCATTTTAATGGAAGAGGCGACCCAGCCGCGTTCCTGGAAAGGTTGGATGAGATCTGCTCATACACCAACATCCGCCAGGAACAGCTGCTGCCGGTACTCCCGGAACTGCTCCAAGGCCCAGCCCTGCTGTGGTACCGGAACAATAAATCCCACTGGAATACGTGGGCGAAGTTCACGAGGGACTTTAGAACGTTCTATTTCCCTGTGAACTATCTAGAGGACTTGGAAGCAGATATAAGCCGCCGCCTTCAGAAACCGGATGAACCCGCTACGAATTACCTAACCGACTTACAAACGCTTGTTCGTCGGCATGGAGACTTGAATCCGGAACACGAGCTGCGATGGCTGTACCGTAACCTACTACCCGATTACCGACAGTATATCCGCCGAAATAATTTTACCGATGTCTCATCGCTCACCGCAAAAATCAAAGAGTTTGAATTACTGCGACAGGAGATGAGACAGGTATATGACGGTGAAGAGCCGATTCCACGCCGAAATACCACCCGAAGGTTTGAAAACCGTTCCCCGGAACAATATTCCGTCCCGCCTAGACAGGCCGAGTCTCGTCCCGTTGTTGAGAGACCCGTTCCCATGCCTAGGAATACGAGGTTGCCCGCAACCCCTCGAGAGGAACCGCCAAATAGCGTCCGACAGCAAGACAGGCCAACCGCGCCGCAAACCGCCCCTAGGACTTACCGCAGTCCGGAACCATCCGAGCACCGACAGTCTACCGCCGCCGCTACCTATGACCGGAACATCTGCTGGCGCTGTGGGAGGACCGGACATTTCCGCAGTGAGTGTCGTTTCCCGCCCAGGTTGTTCTGCTCCCGTTGTGGCCGTCAGGGTATCATGACCCGTGACTGCCCATGTCCGAGAACGGGAAACTAAATGGGGACCGTACCGACACGAGGCAGGTATGATCCCGTAACTTGACCGCTTCCGTAGACACCGCCGCCGCTCGCCCTGATAACCGACCGCATGTGAAAGTTCAAATGTTTGGAAGAACTTTTTCCGCCTTAGTGGACACCGGAGCCGTTCGGTCGTACTTAGGAGACCGTATCAAGGAAGTCTGCGACCAGCTCCACATAGCCGCTGATGACGTCACCGTACCTGCTGCTCAGTTAGCAAACGGTAGGTTAGCCACCGTCACCAGGGCATACAGGATAGATTTCCTGATAGGTGAAGACAGTTTTTCGGAATGTCTATTGCACCTCAGGAACTTGTCCTCCGATCTGGTACTGGGCATGGATATTCTTAGCCAGTACCGCTTCCAAATAAACCCGTCCGCCGGAACCGTGCTGCTGAATGACCGCCCAATCTCCGAACCACTGGCTGCGCCCAGTAGCCCACTGGGAGGCATCTCGTTGACTTTATCACAGCCAGAGGAGGAACAGCTAGCCAGGTTCTTGGCAACCGAACTACCGAGTTTTCAGGATGTACAGGGGATGACCCACCTGGTACACCACCAGATCCGCCTGGTGCAACCTGAACCCATTAAACAACGATACCGCCCCCAAAATCCCAGGATGCAAGAAATCATCAACAAAGAAGTTGATGAAATGCTAAACGCCGGGATAATTGAACCGTCAAACAGTCCGTGGAGTTCTCCTGTCGTAATAGTCCGCAAGAAAGATGGGAAACCGCGGTTCTGCATAGACTTTAGGAAAGTCAATGAGGTTACCGACAAGGATGCTTATCCGCTACCGTTTATCAACGCCATTCTGGACAAACTCCGAAAGGCACGATACATTTCAAGCATCGACTTAAAGCAAGGATACTGGCAGATCCCCCTCACCGACGACAGTAAACCGGTCACCGCTTTTACCGTTCCCGGCCGAGGATTATTCCAGTTCCGTGTCATGCCGTTCGGCCTGCACTCCGCCCCCCGCAACGTTCCAGAGACTGCTGGATCGTATTATTGGCCCTGAAATGGACCCATACGCCTTTGCATATCTTGATGATATCATTGTGCTAGGGGAAACGTTCGAGGAGCACCTCGACAACCTCCGCGAGGTATTCCGCAGGCTAGAAGCGGCCAACCTCCAGTTGAATCCCGACAAGTGCGAGTTTTGCCGAAAGTCCCTAAAGTACCTGGGACATGTCGTCACCGCCGATGGGATAGAAACTGATCCCGAGAAAGTGGAATCTATCCGAAAATTTCCTACGCCCCGGAATGTCCGAGACATTCGTAGATTTCTGGGAGTAGCTTCCTGGTATAGACCATTTGTACCGTCCTTTTCACAAATCGTCTCTCCGTTAACCAGGCTGTTGAAGAAACATCACCGCTTTAAGTGGACCGCCGAACAAGAGGAAGCTTTCGAACAGCTAAAGAAATGCCTGACCGAAGCTCTCGTCTTAACCTGCCCCGACTTTGAGAAACCGTTCACGCTCCAGACCGACGCGTCTGACCAAGGATTAGGCGTAGCGCTTACGCAAAATATCCAGGGTTACGACCAGGTAGTATCGTACGCCAGTCGCACTCTCAGTCCCGCGGAGAAGAACTACTCCGTGACGGAACGTGAGTGCTTGGCGATTGTCTGGGGGATAGAGAAAATGAGGCCGTATCTGGAGGGCTATCACTTTACCGTCATCACCGACCATCAATTGCTCCGATGGTTACACTCTATCAAGAGTCCGGCCGGCCGTCTAGCCAGATGGAGCGTTTTCCTTCAGCAATACGACTTCGAGATCAAATACCGTAAGGGCACACTCAACCGAGTGGCTGACGCCCTGTCCCGTCAACTTCTACCAGGACCATCCTCCGCACCCGATACCGAGGAACTTTGTGTTGTAACCGAAACACTAAAATGTTCCTGGTACCACCGCAAGAAAGCAGAAGTCGAAGGAAACCCAGAAGCTTTTCCGGATTACTGTATTCGTAATGACCGGTTGTTCCGTCACTTCTGGGAATCAAACGACTTGACCGAACCCGAGCTGGCCGACCCATGGAAATTGTGTGTCCCGACCGCTCTCCGCCCCACCGTCCTGACCGAAAATCACGATGCCCCGACTGCCGGCCATATGGGGATTGCCAAAACAATCGCCCG
Organism: Rhamnusium bicolor; assembly: GCA_029963845.1. Classification (NCBI taxonomy): domain Eukaryota; kingdom Metazoa; phylum Arthropoda; class Insecta; order Coleoptera; family Cerambycidae; genus Rhamnusium; species Rhamnusium bicolor. The sequence continues at coordinate 56,300 of JANEYF010004274.1, read as the reverse complement.
CACCGCCCGCCGTTATTATTGGCCAGGTATGTTTAGGGACATTGCGAAATATGTCCGAAGTTGCCTGCATTGTCAACGATATAAGCCGGCACAACAGCAGACTCCCGGGAAAATGCAACCGTCCGCTAATCATGATCCCTGGGAAACCGTCAGCACCGATCTAGTTAGACCGTTACCGCGATCCAGTAAAGGAAATAACTATATAGTTATGTTTCAAGATCGTTTCACCAAATGGATCCAGTGCCGACCGCTCCGTAGTGCCACCGCCCGCAACGTAAGCCAAGCTCTCTATGAGGAAGTTATCACACGCTTTGGATGTCCCCGTACCGTCATCAGTGATAACGGCACCCAATACGATAGCCGTGTGTTCCGCTCTCTACTACGAGAATTTGGTATTCAGCACCGTCTCACACCGCCGTACACTCCGCAAGCCAACCCCGTTGAACGAGCCAACCGTACCATCAAGACAATGATTGCCCAGTACTGTGAACAGGACCATCGCCAATGGGACTGTCACCTGTCCGACTTCCAACTGGCGCTGAACAGCTCAAGACATGACTCTACCGGATTCACCCCGGCATTCTTGAATTTTGGACGTGAGTTAACCCTACCGAACACCGTATATCAAGATGAAACCGAGACCCCGGATGGAACACCCATCGAAGAACCGCCGTCCGTCGAAGAACCGCCGTCCGTAGAAGACCGTACCAACCGTCTAGAGAAGTTGAAAGAGACTTTCCAATTGGTCCGAGTCAACTTGGCCCGCGCTTTTACCTCGCAGGGTCATTATTATAACCTGCGCCGACGCGAGTGGCGATGCCGCGTCGGTGACCGAGTCATGAAACGCGATAATCCGTTGTCTTCCGCTGTCCGAAATTTCGCCGCCAAACTGGCACCGAAATATTCCGGCCCGTATACCGTGACCAAGGTCTGGTCCCCGGTCGTGTATGATCTCAAATCAGATACTGGAAGGAAGTATGCGAGAATACACATCAAAGACCTAAAGCCGTTTGTATGTTCTAGTGTCCAGCCGCAGAGTAGGTCCCACCTACCGTGAAGTGGAGGACGCTACGTCATACTGCGGGTGTTCCACCGTGCAGCTATCCGTTACCCACCGCCGCCCCGTCCGTACCGTCGCCGATCTGTACCAGAAACCCACCGCCGCCGCACCGTATCCCGAGGAGTACAGTGTTACTACCTCCCGTCTCCGCCGCACACCGTCACCGTATCCCAAGGAATTCAATGCGAGCTGCTACCGTAAGTCCGAGGAAACCGGCTCGAAGAATAAAATCTATTGTTTGTGTGGTTTTATTTTTATTTGACCAGGATGTTTTTTTTTTGTTTTAGGGAGCCTATGGAGGCAAATACCTCGGAGCTCCCGGAATAAGGAATCCCACCTGTCTGGCAAGGAAGCCCAGCTGAGTGGAAAGAATCATGTATTAATGTTCGTTTTTTTTTGTAGTTAGAATCGACCCTGAAAGCCGGAATAGTTTGTTTAGTTTTGATATTGTAAAAGGTGTACATACCCACAAATAAAGTTTAAAGTGGCCTGCGGGGGGTATGCGCCTTAATCATGACAGAGTTCCGTTTAAGTTAGTAAGTCCCGCATTTCAGGGTCGCCGGAAAGAAAGAAAGAAAAAAAAATGTTATTTTTTATTTTATCCGAAGTAAGAGGGGGGTGTAACGAAGTGATTTTATTTTATTAAGTTAAGTTAGGTGGCTAGGTTTTGAAAATATTTTACCCATTATGGTGCTACGCTTTTAATTAATAACAGTTAAATTGATATGTTTTTATGAACATTCCACGTAGGCCAAGTGGCCGGCAGTAAGCGAAACGCGACGCACGCATTGTGTCCCCGGCACCCTTATGCCCGCGCTAACATGAGGGAGGCCGAGACTGAAAATAATTAAATTAGTTCCCGTCTGAGCTCCAACCGGAGCACCACGCCGACTTGGATAGTAAGTAAACTTGTGAGTCGATAAACGGTGACGTAGTTGCAATATTTCGCGCATGACTACCGCGCTCATCCTACTTCTGCTTTTTGGCAGAGTTTAGTAGCTTGAGGATTTTGCAGAGTATCCGAGACTAGTCCGTTGCGGCCGCCCGTACCGTCCAGACGTGCCGACCCCGACCGCTCCAGAGAGGAAGCCAGCACAGGATCCGGAAGTAGGTAGCAAGGTTTGATAAAGGTTTGGTAAATAATCGGTATTACTTGGCTGGTGAGTACTTTCCGGGCTTTATTTTTTTAGAGTTAGTGAACCACGAGCGCTAAACGTATCCGCCTCATATCCACATATCCATCCTTAGAACGGAAGAGCGGCCGAAGGTTGGAATTAGAACCGCGTTCCACCGCGTTACACCGCGTGTTCTCCAGGCCACCTGAGCACGTAAAAATTCTGCAGGGTGACTTGGAGATACTAGCATTTGATACCGCGTGTCCTCTAGGCCACCTGCGTCCGTTTTTTTGGCAGGGTGATTTAGAGGGATTTCCGAAACCGCGTGCCTGCCAGGCTACCTGAGCACGTAAAAATTCTGCAGGGTGACTTGGAGGTATCGTCCGTAATCGCGGGTCCGCCGGGCTGCCTGAGCACGTAAAAATTCTGCAGGGTAGCTTGGGAGTTTTGGCCTTACCGTCGCCGTCTTAGATTTGCACCTGTTCGGCTTGCCACTCCTTCCCCCCCCAACTTGAACCGCGTTATACCGCGTGCCCTCCAGGCCACCTGAGCACGTAAAAATTCTGCAGGGTGACTTGGAGGTACTGTCAGTTGCCATCGCATGTTCTCTAGGCCACCTGAGCACGTAAAAATTATGCAGGGTGACTTGGAGGTATCGTCCGTAACCGCGGGTCCCCCGGGCTACCTGAGCACGTAAAAATTCTGCAGGGTAGTTTTGGAGTTTGACCATCCCGTCGTCATCATCAATTCGCCACTGTTAGGCTTGTTACTCCTTTCCCCCCCCCTTATCGTAACCGCATTCAACCGCGTGCCCTCCAGGCCGCCTGAGTCCGTTTCTTTGGCAGGGCAACTTGGAGGTACTAGCTTTGGCATATGATAAGACCGGAACCATCCATCAGCCAAGCGATAATAAATAACCGCTTTAGATAGGCATAGTTTGCTTGTATTGGCGCTTGCTTCCCCTCCTGGTATCCGTCCGCCGTCTGCTTATGACCGATTAATTGATTGCCGTTTACCGTTTCACCGCTTCATCCACCGGCTTACCGTATCGCACCGCTTGACCGCCCGCTTACTGCCCCGCTTGTCCGTAGTTAAGACCGTAGTAGTATAAGACCGCTTGTAGAATTAGACCGCTTGTAGTTAAGACCGTTGTAGTATAAGTTGTAGTTACTAAGGTGTGTATAAAGTGTAAATAATAATTAGTGTGTAGAATAAATGTACATATATTGAATGAGAGTGTGTTCCTTAACTGTAGTATGTAAGTTCCCTTTTTTCCCGACCCCTGGCTTAGCCGTATCTTCACTGCAGTTGCCCGGCCTCTATCGTCCCGCCGATAGAGTAAAGTGGTGTTTCTGCACTCTAAACAGAAACTGGCGCCCGAGATCTCCGTACAGTGTGCACCGCCGTAGTGTTGGGCGTCAAAGTGACACTTCTGCTCTTGGGTAGAGCAACGAAGTACCTCACAACATTAAACGCAGGTTTTGCATGAAATGTAGTCCAATAGTGTATATCGTAAGTGTATCAAGCGAGTGCAGCACTAAATTTATTTCCATTTATGTTTACTTCATTAAATACAAAACGTCTGCTCAAAGCCTTTTAAGTTTTGACATGATGCTCATCCTAAACCAAGCGTTGTTTTATAATACTCTTCATTAAAACTTAAAAGTTTTAAGAGTAGTTTCAAAAAGAAATATGTTGGGTTTTCTCCAAGTGGGCCCTTTATTTTTATACGGATTTTAAATCACTTTTATGACCTTTTTCCAGACTATTTACGTTTATAAGTAGTCTTAGAAACAAGCTTTGAGGGTATCTTATAGTGCATGTTAAAACTAAAGTTGTTACTTAGGGCACAACTGCACCTCGAAAGACAAGTGATGGATGCAATGTCTAAATTTTCTTAAGAAATAGATCGGTTATGGAGGACACCAAGATATTCCGATTTAAATCCACCAATTTTTTGGGTGCAGATGAAGCAACTAGTGTACCATGTGGAAATAATCACGAATGAGTACTTGAGAAAAAATGTATTGACAAAATTTCTAGGTTGGAGGACCAATGTTTACACATGCACTGATGAGCATATTTCCAGGTGTCAGTGAATGGCATCGGCAGCGGAAATAGGCCGACGTTAATTAAGTGATTAATATGGTCCGTAAGTAAATCGTACATGACATAAAAACCAGGGGCCGATCTAGGCTGATATACACATACAAAGATATGGTAAATAATATATTGCTCTTTAATTGGCGATATTATGGTATCCGAAATAACAGGAGCAATAAATATTGTACTTAACACACAGCACTGCAAATTAGCAGCATTTGTTCTAGATGTTCAAGATTAACTTTTGACACCTGCCGCTGAAAATCCATTAATACAAAAAAGCGACCTTTCAACGTCTATAGATGCAACAGGAGCATATTTAAATCAAGAAGTTTTTCATGGTGGGCACGTTTATATTGAGTTGGGAAAAGTCTACCTCTTTACTTACAAGGAGGTCCACAATATCACACAGTGTACGAAATTGGGGATTGTTTTGTAAAACTCTTTCAAATTTATTTTTCACACGTTCAGCAGTTCGAATACAATGTTTACTGAGTTAACTATTGCATGTCCAGGTGAAATAATTTCCTTAGTGACAAATTCTTGACTGTGGATGTACATTAGGTATTACCCATTAAATGTCTGCTGAACGTGTGAAATAGATTGTGCGTCGTTTGCATATAATTTGAAAACCACCCTTATTATCAAAAATCAGCAAAATGACGCGGTAATAATAGCTTACCGCCTCTAACCATGTACTACAACCGGTCACAACATGCTGTGGTAGTAATGACGCACTCGGCAGTTCGTCTTCAAATAATTATTGTCTTCGAGACTTCGAATTTGAAAATGTCTTCCTCACGCTGGCTATTAATCAGTCTATTGTGGAATAACATTTTCTAAAAGTTTCTGCAATGCGATGGAGTCCGTGTGCTAAATATGTTACATATAATAAATTTGCATACTTCTGTGTGTTTGTATATGTTTTTAAGTGCACTGTAGATGTCTTTAGATACAAAGTTAAGTCGGTTACATAGATTAATACACGTTCTTTATTATTCTGAAAATTGGCGCTCCGTATTTACACAATTTTGACGAACCGTATAAACAGGGTCCGACTTTGATATCTCGAGTTCTATGATAGATAGAAACTTGATTTAAAAACATAAGTAAACCAGATAAAAAAGTTTATAACCGGAAATGGTTTCCAATATACAGGGTGAGCTAAGAAGATTCTACAGGGTCAAGTAACACGCTTATTATAATACCTTCTATCGAATTATTTGAAAAAATAACAAATTTTTAATTTTTATTGCTGAATTTTGTAGTTATTGTTCAATGAATCGGAAATGGTTACAAATAACCATAGGGATGTACGTACAAAAAATGTTTGTTTTTCAATTCTACATCACATCGTCCAAAAATATACAGGGTGTTTCATTGGAAAAAATTGAGAAAATTCAGTTCAATACTTGTAAATTTAAAAATAATTTTTGGCCACCCTGTATACTTTTCGGATGTGAAAATGGTTGAGTGTCATCACACATATGTCTCATAACTGACATTAACACATTTTTTCTTAAAATCGATAATTGTGACTAGTGATTTTTTTAACAAACACGTGTAATGGCATAAATTCAACAAAAAAAATTATTACATCCAAGTGGTTGTGATTGAGTCAATAATAATACAGGAGTGGAAGGAGACCACAAAGAGGTTTCAAAAAATGTTCTAATATACATGGCATTCCATTTATAAAATGTTAGTTGACCCTGTAGAATTATCTTGGCTCACCATGTATATTTGAAAATAATGTCCGCTTATTGACTTTTTTTGTCTAGTTTATTTATGTTTTTAAATCAAGTTTCTAGCTATCATAGAACTCGACATATCGTAGTCGGACGCACTATTGTCTCACCCTATATATGCAAAAGCATTTATTTTTCACCATGTATACCTATGTATGATATAATATGTACGATTTCCTCGCAATCTTTAGTGATTAAGTAAATAAATACAAACTAGACAAAATATAATGGTATATACAGAAAATACAGAAAAGCATGACCTCGAAAGTAATTTATTCGAAGCTGAAACTAATTCACAATAAACAAATATAAAGAATGTATACTGTTGTTTTGTATATCTTGTAACTATCATTAAATAATTTCAATATCTAATTGTAGATTTAACGACACGAGAAATCTCCCAATATTATGATACCGTTTCAACAATTCTTATTCGTAAATATAAAAATCGTTTTTTACAATATCCGTCTGAAAAAATAAAATAAAAATTACAGTTTACCATGAGCTTACATGAAACCTATACCTATACTGTAGATCAATTTTATATTGTAGTGGACACTAGAATAGATTGTTTTCTTTGAGCGAATGTTAAGAAAATTGTAGTTCGTTACTTCTGTTTCGTTTTATAAACATTTACTCTCAAAACAATAAAAAATAAAGATACTTTGTCTCCGACAGTTCATTACTCAAATAATAAAACACAGACATTTCATAAATAAGTATCAGCGTTAACAACATGATAGTCGTGGACAGATGTACACCTTTAATGACAAACTTGAGAAAGACAAATGAAAAAGCAGTATTTTCCAAGTTCTAGCAGACTGTAAATATTATTATGATGATAAATGTGGCATCCCTGGCAGCTCTATAAACTGAAAAGTAGTCAAGTGTTTATAACGGAAAGATACAAATGATCAAGGTGTCATAAGTTTTTATGGAGCGTTTTGTGTAAAATGTAAACTGTCGCTATTTGATTTAAAATAAGGGAGTTACTTTATTATTTATATGTTGTATCAGTGAAACCCCATCAGCAATGCCAGACTTCAAAGAACCAGCTCTCTTATTTACTGAAATGCAGTTCATAAATCTAAATAAGTCAAAATTAAAAAGAGGGATGAACGTTGAAAGGTAAAATTTAGTGTAAATTGTGGGACGTATTGTTTTCTTGAAGTAAAGTGAAAAACAATGACGCTTTTTGAACGGAAATTGTGTAAAACTGTATAATTAAACTGCTTTTTTGATTTATACATTAAATTAGTAGTTCACTTTAAAATGATCAGAATATAAAACTTTGTAAACACGAATCTGCAATCAGTTTTGTAATAAGTTTATATTTTCTCCATTTTTGGCAAATTTTTTCATTCGTAGTAGGAGGCTTTTTCTTTTAGATTTTTTTAGCCTTTATAATGGTGTACAATCCCGTCAAAATAAAAATCAGATATCTATAATTATAAAAAAAATATTGAACTGATGAAATGCGAAACGCACTGTATATGCAATTCCTAAGACATATTTACTGGAAACATTGTATGAGTTCATTACATGTTTCACTGTAATTTACTAATTAAATCACCGCAAAATTCAACAATGGGTTTTATAATAATATTACAAAAGAACAATCAGTACTAGTGGCTGTATAATTTGGGGCTATTCATGATATTATTATATATAGCCACAGCAAAAAACAACGTAACAGCTTCAACTGCGTAAATACCTATTGACGTCAATATTACAGTAACCATTAATCATATTATTACTTAAATTACTAATAAAAACATAATTAATGTATACTAGGTCACGCTGTCTAATATTAAAATCAATACATAAAAATACCCTATCAGATTCAAATTGTATACACGTGGCTACTGTGATATAACAATATAATAAAGAAATAAGTTTGGTAAGTAGTAATCACTAGACACCGAACAACTTCCGTGAGGGTAGGACTGGCATATAGCTTAAGATACAATAACAATCGTTTCTATGGAAGAACTAAAATACATATAGTTTACTTCAAACTTATTTGCAACATAAAAGACGTCGGCTTTTTTGATCCATTTTCTGCCGTCAAAAAAACCGACGTTTTTTTATGTTGCAAATAAGTTTGAAATAATCTATACATAACTCGAGTATCTTAACATTACATGAAATCTCCTGTACTGTGTTCAAGGAATTAGTGTAGATTGAAGGTATGGGCTAAAAAGTTACATGAATCATATTGTGATACGTGCATCGTAAAACCGTGGCTACTTTACACATACACTATGTCCCAGGATAGACTATTATTTATTTATTTGTTTATTTATTTATTACTGCTACAAATTTAACAAAACAATATGCCTAAACCTAGTTTACAATACAAAAAAAAAATGACACCTGAGGAGACCTCGTATTGTGTCGAGCAGTATTTATATTCTCGTTAGTATGTTTTTGTAATAATAATGAGCAGAATAATAGGGATAGAGTATGTGTAACCTATCTAAGAATACTATACTATAATATATTAAGTAAATATCCTAAAAACAATACCTATATTGTTTGTAGTAAAATAAATCTATAGCTGTGAATGTGGATAAAAAACAAAATTGATTTAAATAATTTGGGGCAGTGTAGGATAAATGCAATGATTTATATACAGGTATAAACACCGAAAGAAAAAAAATCAAAAAATTAAAAAGTCAAAAAGAAAGAAAAAGAATAAGTGAGGTAATTCGCATGAACTAAGATTGAAAATTTCTATCTAAATATAACTTTTAAATACTTTAACTAGAGGGAGGAAGCAATGTTGAGATTGTGTGTCTAATTGCGCTAAAATGGATAGAAGTGTAGTGTAATTGTCCATCAGATATTTTTTTGCTTCTATTCTGAATCGCTTTTTCCTCATTATTTTTAACACGCGACTCTTTGGACTCGATTTTGACCCACTTTAAACGGACAGATTTAATTGAAACTTTGTACACTTACGAAGAACCAGTAACAATACAATAATTTGATAAGTTTATATCATTATCGAGATCAGGATCGCCAGAATTAAATAATTTCCTTTCCTCACGTATCCTCTGCGTGAGAGCAAGAGGCTTAATACTGTATACGCGTTATTCGCCCTAGTCCTTGTTTCATATTGATGTTCAACAATGGATCCAATAGTCTCTTTATTGATGTGAGAGTAAGTCATAGCAGCATGCATGTATAATCCCGCCACGTCAAGTAACTGGTTCTCAATTAAAATTTTTCTGCAGCTTTCTCTATTTTTATTGTTAAAAATTATTCTCAAAATATAGTTTTATGTTATCTGCAAGGGTCGTAAAATTACTTTATAGGCGGAACCCCATACTGTGATACCATATCTAATTATAGATTCAACTAAGTTGTTGTACGTGGCAAGGAGAGTTTTATTACATAGTATATTCTTTAGGTTATAAAATTTATAGATCAGTTTTCGTATTCTTCCATTTAAATAGTCAATATGATTTCCCCATTTCAAATGCGTGTATTTTATGGTGGCGATGCTATGTACACAGCTGTTAATCATTTCATTAATAAGTATAGGTTCTAGCACATGCGGCATTCCAGCTTTTGTGGGATAGAAGGGCATATATTTAGTTTTTGTAATGTTCAGTTTAAGGAGGTTGTTATCTAGACAAGTTTTTAATTTGCCAATTACAGCGGTAGCTTTTTTTGTGGATTCCCAGGTCTCCTCAGCACAAATTAGCACCGTATCGTCTGCATATGATATAATATTGCAACCACAGTCTTTTTGTAATAGATCGTTTATATATATATATATATATATATATATATATATATATATATATATATATATATATATATATATATATATATATATATATATATATAAGGAATAAGCTAGGACCTAGGATAGTTCCTTGGGGAACTCCAGTTCTTAATATTTTTGTTGCTTAAAAGCGTTACCTATTTTAACTTGTTGAGATCTATTGGCTAAGTATTCTTTAAATATGTCATATACTTTCTCTCATACCTATTATATTTAGTTTATTTAATAGCTTTGTATGAGATACCGTGTCCTTTGTAAATCCAAAAAAATTGCTAAGACTTTCTTGTTTGAATCGAAGTTATGGTAGTTAATATGGTATCTGCTAATAGTTGAAGAGGTTCCTCAGTACCGATATGCTTTTGAAATCCGTATTGATTTTTTGATATTGTTTTATTTTTTGTTAGAAACGACCGAAGTCTATTATTTAGACACTTTTCAAAAATTTTTGCAATATTATTTATTAATGATATTGGTCGATAGTTTGTCATATCATGTTTACCGCCATTTTTATATATATTGGTACCACAATACTCTCCTTAAACATTTCAGGTATGATGGAACTTTTAAACATAAGATTAATGATGTAAGCAATAGGTTTACTAATGTGTTTAGATATGAGTTTTAAGGTTATTGTTGTTATACCGTCTTTCCCTGGCGAGGCGTTATTTTCAGGCTGGACAATCTCCTCCATTTCACGGCCATATACGTCCTCCAAGAACATTGAATTAATATTTCCGTTTATGTTTTCGTTGACTGGCAGATTTTGTAGTTGATCGGGGCTTTCTTTTGCGATTTGTTCACCGATTTCAATAAAGAAATTATTGAAAGTATCGGCTATTTTTTTCTATCAGTTACTTGCTTATCGTTCTCAATAATTTTGTCGATACTGTCAGTGCATTTTCTATTATTATTTGTAACTTTATTGATGTAGTCCCAAATTTTTTCGTAATTCCCAGAAGCTTGAATTTTTTCTTTATAGTAATCATTTTTAGTGGCTCTAATTAGTGTTGATACTGTGTTTCTATAGTTATTATAGTATTCTTTTAGCCGTATATTTTCTTTATTTTTCATAAGTTTTCCCTTAGGTTTGTCACGTTTTGTAATGGAATGGAGAATGGAGTAATAATGGAGATGTACCAAGAGATATAATGCACAATAAATTGTCGAATTTTGGAAGGATGATTCAGTCCTGCTTGATGTAAAAGTAAGATATATCAAAAATGAGTTGATCGGTGTTATATAAGGTGTTTCATAAGTCAATTTATAAAAATCGTCACTAATAAACTATCTTTATTTTTCAAAATATGAAAAAAATTCCCAAAAACAAGTTGTTTAGAATGCAATTTGGGCCCCTTTTCTCAATAAGTTAGTTATTATTTTGAATTTTTAAAAATCATTATTGCAAATTGCGAGTGCCCTGAAATCAAAAATTCTGAAATAAATAATGTTAAGAATAACTTTTGTTCTTAACATCTTATCTTATTTTCAAAAAAAAAATCTTATTACGAGCGAAAAAAGTGGTAGTTCCCACAAAGTAAACTTATATTCCTAAAATTTAGTAAGTGGGCACAAGTTGCATTCTAAACAAATTTGTTAACGAAATTTTTTCATATATTGGAAAATAAAGGTAATTTGGTGACGATATTTATAAATTGATCTATAAAACGCCCTGTATAACATCGATTAAATTCACTTTTGATCTATGATAATTTTACATTAAGCAGGACTGACTCCCGAAGGGCCATTCCAAAATTCGATTTTTTTTCTCCATTACATTACTGTTACATTTATCCTGGGATACAGTGTATATGCCGCTACTTCTGATACAAGCAGTAATACATTTTCAATGTATCACAAATATTATACAATGCATTTACCACTATTTCCTCAACTCTTCGCGCATTTGTTTGCAGCACCCCTTTTCATGTTTCTTGAAATCCATGACTTCGTCAACACAAATCCACACGTACTGATTTTCGCGCCCTCCGTAATATTGTCGACAGTTGTTACTATTTATTTTTAACCTCGCGCCAGTCTTACGCACCCGCTCTGATAAAATAAACATTTTCACAAATAATGTGATACACAAAACCACGCAGTTTACTTTCTGAATTTATTATTTTGTAAGGTATACGAATCAAATTAATTGTTTTTTATCCATGGCGAACCAGATAACCATGCATGTTCTGGTAGTATAAAATTTGCTATAAATAAAAAACAGTATATATTTTTGAAATCACAAAAAATACAGATTTCAGAAATGTAAAGAAATATAGGGTGTTCCATTTAAGAAAAATGTTACTTTGATTTGTCCCTCTTTTATGGGCCCACCTGTATTTTCCTTATAGGGATTCTAAAAGAGTTCATTTGATTCACTACAACTTTTATTTAAAACATTTTTTTCTAACTCGAAAAATAAACAAAATATAGGGTAGGGACTTTTCGTTGGATAACCCTGTACAGACTCAATCCCTCAAATTTAGCAGCTACTAATGCAGGACTAATATTAGTTGTGATGTGACCACATGTAAGCTAATACGATGGCAGACTTCACACATACTGAACTGCATCAGACGGTATGTATTTCAATATTCACTTTATACTTTTTTATTTATTTGTCTAAGTATGTCCTTCTGTCAACCATATGAGGCGGTAGTAGCTACCAGCTGGATTCTGGACTAGGTATCCTGACCCTGGGTGATATATTCACTTATTCACTGAACTCTCTTGTTTATTAAATTAAGAAATACTGGTGATAATCATATTCGCATTCCCTTTAATTTCTTGTTTAATATGTTTTTTTTTATCTGACATTTTATTTGCTTCGTATTTATGCATTTCTAAAAAAGTAATAATAAAATAATTATTGGCTATTACATAAGTATCTTTCATACCTAACATGACAGCAATAATAAATACCCACAGCTTTTTATACTTTTACTAGCGCATTCAAATAAGAATGATAATACAAAATATAAAAAAACTATAAGTATTTATTATTATTATCTTGTTTCATAATTGTTCATTATTTATAATAATTGTCTAAATTGTTTTAGTATTACAATACTTTGCCCTGTGATTAATTTTTACTATTAGACAAATAAACCTTTTTTTTCTGTTTTACCCAACGCTGTACTGGACAGTCCTCCAATTGCCTCCGAACCTCATGAGAATCCCGTCAGTAATTCTCTGCAGCCATTCCCTACATTTTATAGGGTTAGTGCCTGTAGATACAAGAGCTCGGTCACTTAGCTATTATTATTATTATTATTATATATTTTTTTCGGAATATTCCGGACAGTCCTCCCGTGGCCTCCAATGCCTCACGGGAGTCGCGCCCGTGCATTAGCTACAGCCACTCCCCACATCCCGCAGGGTTAGTGACTGTAGATACCAGAATCGTGTGCCCTAAGCAGACTGAGAGAACACAGAATGACCTCCTTCTGCATTTGGCAGGCCGGTATGGTCTTCAGTTCCGAGAGCAGCGTAGTCTTTATCCATCCAAGTACACAGATTATGACATTTTGACCGAGTAGCCTGGGTACAGCACTTGGAGCTCGTACCGGAGATCGCAGTATTTGGTCCATTTCTCCTCCTCCTTCAAGGTGTTGTTTTTCTCCGCATGTGCCGAGAACTCGATGACATACATCACCTTGAGTTGATGGTCGAGGCGGACCATGTCAGGCTTGTTGGCATGGATTAGTCAGACCGTCGGGAACGAGTAGTTGCAGTAAACCCGGCATTTCTCGTTCTCGAAAACGGACTACTCAATATCTCCGGGGACGTAAGGCAGCATGGGTGTTGTCTAGCCGACTGCATCTTGCCTTAGATTTTTTTATATACGCCGCTTGGCTTTCTCGACCCCGTTTGAGGTGTTAGTTGACTTCTCACGGTGGACGAGTTACTTCGCGGCGTGGTATACGCACAGTTGACCACGTCCATTCTAGCGAGATCTTGTGGTTTTAGATTAGCCTTGGTGTTAAACCTAACCCTAGGCACTGTGTGATTGGCCACGCTGCCACAGCCATACGCTTGATTGTAGACAGTAGATAGATAGGTTAACACTAGTCCTTAAGTCTACGTCGGTGAACTCTACAGGATGTTTCCCATCAGCTGCTAATTACCGCGGTGGAACTGCAGCTGGCAGTTCTTCCAGCTGACGGCACGGTGTTCAGGGTGCATGGTACACCAGGCATCATGTAACCACGCCATGTATACCCTGCGCACAGGTTCGCTGCTCCCGTAGCAGGTCAGCAAGTCATCCCTTAGTTCCCTCGTCCACTTAAAGCGTCCGCGTACATGGCCTGTGTCGACAACACGGTGGGGTTTTTTCTCCAACCTGTCTCTGACCCCCCATCCGATTGGGGTCGATCGTGAGGAGCCCTTCCTCTGCATGTGATTGGAACCTCCTCTGCGTGTGATTGGAATGAGAGGTGTTCGGATATTAGGATTGTTAGCCCTGATATCATTATTATTATTTTACTTTTTCCTGATTGCCCGTCACTGAACAGTCCTCCCGTGGACTCCAACGCCTCACGGGAGTCACGCCACATTAACTACAGCCACTCCCCACGTCCCACAGGATTAGTGACTGTAGATACCAGAATCATGTGCCCTAAGTAGACGGAGAGAACTCAAAATGACCGCCTTCTGCATTTGGCTTGCCAGCCACTCGACTGATTTTTGGTTGGCCGGTATGGTTTTCAGTTCCGAAAGCAGCGTAGGCTTTATCCCTCCGAGTACACCGATAATTAGGACGATCATTTTGATCGAATAGCCTAGATATAGCACATGGAGCTCGTACCGGAGATCGCGGTGTTTGGTCTGTTTCTCCTCCTCTTTCAAGGTATTATTTTTCTCCCGCAGGTGCCGAGAACTCGATGATTATATTACCTTGAGTTGATGGTCGAGGAGGACTATGTCAGGTTTGCTACTTTGGATTAGCCTGACCATCGGGAACGAGTGGTTCCAAATCCGGCATTTCTCATTCTCGACAACGGACTCGGTATCTCCGGGGACATAAGGCAGCACTGGTGTCTGGTCTACCCCGTACGAGTGCCTTAGTTGGTAGTATAGGACCCCCTAATGTCGCGTAATGTCGCGTTATGTTGGTGGATGTAGGCCGAAATCGTATATATGGGGTATGCAGAAAGTAAGTGCATGAGCGATTCCGGCGCCTGAGGGCAGGTCCTGCAGTTGATGTGAGGAAACTCTACACGCCACACGCGGCTGCGGCAGGCCAAGGTGTTGATAACACCATGTTGGCAGGCCATAATGAATCCCTCGGTTTCCGAATTAAGCCTAGCTGACCTTGGAAAGGTGAATGTCAACTTGGTCGATAAACCCAGTGTTTCTATGTTCTTATAGAAGACACCATGCTGGTGTTTATCGACGTGCTTCCCAAACAGATTTTCCTGTTCTGCAACTCTAATTCAGGCTTTCAGGCAATTTGGCTGAGGTTCAGTGACTGACTCTACATCAGCACCTTGCCGGCCACCTCGCCTGCTGCCGAATGCGAGACCGAGTTATCTGCTGCTCTTTTTGCTGCCTTGAACAATCCTGCTCACACTTCTACAGTTTCGTGATGTTTTACAAACTGCAAGAGGGGATCTGAGCTCCTGAGGATGTTACATGCCATACTTAGTACTACTATGCCATGCGTACACTTCAGGCTCAAGAGTCCTCGGCCCCCGCATTGACGAGGGAGGTACACAGGAGGAACAGATGATCTAGGATGAATACTTCTGTGAATATTCATCATATTGGGGGTATCTCTGTCTAATTGGCACAGCTCATCCACGTTACTACTCCGAAGGAGTAGAGCAGAACAGGAACGGCAAGCATATTAGTTGCAGACACCTTGTTCTTCTCCGAAAGTTCGGAAGACCAAATCTTTCGGAGACGGTGTCTATACTTGCCGCGGAGAAAATCCTTTATTTGTTTTACATCCTGAATGTGCTTTTGTTGCACACCAAGATATGTATAGGTCTCTCCGGCACCTAGATGTGTTAGGATGCTTCCGTCTGCGAGCTGCGATTCTTCAGAGAATTATCTGCATCGTCTTCACTTGACGTGGACGACTGCACATTTGTCCAACCCGAAGTCCATACCAATTACCCGCGTGTATTCTTCAACCACCCTAAGAGCGTTTTCTAGTTCACGCATAAAGTTTTAGGCCATCTATATGAAATAGATGGGTGACTTTATATCTCCGGTCGCTAGGTGGTCCACATTGATATCCGCGGGTTTGGAAGAGCCCAACAGACAACGGCATCAGTGAGATGCAGAAGAGGAGAGGACTCAGGAAGTCACCCTGGGAAAATTCCTCTCCTAAATGCCACCTGCTCTGTCGTGGCCCGCTATGCACCTGATGTTGTGATGAAGCGAGTCTTCCAGAGCGTCAGCTGCTGTTCTATGTATCTCATTAGTGATGCTGGTACCGCAAGATATTCGAGCAAGTGCAACAATAGCTCATGCAATGTTGTATCAAATGCCTTGCGGTAATCAATCCAGGCCATCGATAGATTTCGTTTGTATTACACGAATCCTGTGTAATACAGCGGTCTGTCAGCAGGCTGTCCTTGCAATCTGCTATGTCCTTCTTAGCACCATGCTGTTCGTGTATCTGCTGGAAGACAGGATCAACATACCTCAGTGTTCTAGCATACAAGATACGTGTGAATATCTTGTAGCAGGAGTTGAGGCAAGTGATCGGCCTATAATTCTTCGCGTCGGAACGATCCCGCTTTTTGGGGATAAGCACCGTACGAACCAGCCCGGAATATGCTGTCCCTCGTTCAACCATGAGTTAAACAGTCGCGCTAGACGGCGGTGAGTGGAAAGAAATTTCTTCCATCACCAGTTGTTAATGCCGTCTAGGCCCGGGGTAGCAAAATTCTTGATACCAACAAGTGCTTGTTGGACTTCTTCCGTACTGATTGCTGGGATTATTATTATTATTATTATTTTTTTTTTTCGGAATATCCGATGCCGGTCAGTCCTCCCGTGGCCTCCGACGCCTCACGGGAGTCGCGCCGGCGCATCAACTACAGCCACTCCCCACATCCCGCAGGGTTAGTGACTGTAGATACCAGAATCGTGTGCCCTAAGCAGATGGAGAGAACCCAGAATGACCGCCTTCTGCATTTGACCTGCCAGCCACTCGGCTGGTTTTTGGCAGGCCGGTATGATCTTCAGTTCCGAGAGCAGCGTAGGCTTTATCCCTCCGAGTACACCGATAATAAGGACGACCATTTTGACCGAGTAGCCTGGGTACAGCACTTGGAGCTCGTACCGGAGATCGCAATATTTGGTCCGTTTCTCCTCCTCCTTCAAGGTGATGTTTTTCTCTGCAGGTGCCGAGAACTCGATAACATACATCACCTTGAGTTGATGGTCGAGGAGGACGATGTCAGGCTTGTTGGCTTGGATTAGCCTGACAGTCGGGAACGAGTAGTTCCAGTAAATCCGGCATTTCTCGTTCTCGACAACGGACTCAATATCTCCGGGGACGTAAGGCAGCACTGGTGTCTGGTCTACCCCGTACGAGTGCCGTAGATGGTAGTATAGCACTCGTAAAGCCGCGTTATGTCGGTGGATGTAGGCCGAAATCGCATATATGGGGCATGCAGAAAGTAAGTGCATGAGCGAGTCCGGCGCCTGATGGCAGGTCCTGCAGTTGATATCAGGAACCTCTACACGCCACACGCGGCTACGGTAGACCAAGGTGTTGATAACACCATCTTGGCAGGCCATAATGAATCCCTCGGTCTCCGACTTAAGCCCTGCTGACCTTAGAAAGGCGAAGGTCAGTCTGGTCGATAAACCCAGTGTTTCTATGTTCTTATAGAAGACACCATGCTGGGGTTTATCGACGTGCTGCCGAAACAGATTTTCCTGTTCGGCAGCTCTTATTCGGGCTTTCAGACGATTTGGCTGAAGTTCGGTGACTGACTCAACATCAGCACCTCGCCGGCCTCCTCGCCTGATGTCAAATGCGAGACCGAGTTCATCTGCGGCTCTTTTTGCTGCCTTGAACAATCCTGATTATTATTATTATTATCATTATTATTATTACTATTTTCGGTAGAACCAATACTGGATAGTCCTCCGTTGGACTTCGACACCTCACGGAAGTAGGGCCGGCGAATTAACTACGACCACTCTCCACATACCGCAGGGTGACTGCAGATACCAGAATCATGTATCCTAAACAAACGGAGAGAATCTAGATTGACTGCTTTCTGAATTTTGCCTGCCAACCAATATATTATTAATTCTTAGCCAAATTATTTCATTTATTGCGTGAAACGAAATTTTGCAAACCACCCACAATTACACACTTCATTAAAACATTGTAAATAATTTCAGCAAAATTAAAGGGCATTATTAAAAATAGATACCACTCTTTTATTTCGTTATGTATGTACAAAACTTTTCCGACTTTCAATTACAAACGTTGTAAACAAGACACACAAAGCAGAGATATTTCAACAAAACAATTCAGGCAGAGTACTTATGCATTTTTAAGAGTTTCACGTATTATTTTAGAGACCTATACTAACTTTTATTAAAAATGCATGAGAGTCTTGGTGAAGTGGAAGGATATAATAATTTAGTGGAACTCTCGCCTGAAAATTTGTGAGATTGCACCGAAACAATATAACAGTTCTCCAACATTTTAATGTTCTAAAAAGCCGAGACCGGATAAAAGGCTTTTAAATTACTTTCCAGCTTCAATTAAGTTCAACTTGATTTTTTAAATCATTATTTAAAGATGCTAAAATGTTTTAATAGAATTTTTTTCGGAAATAATGAGCCAAGATAGATCTGAGATGAAAGATTTCACGCTGGTCATTTGTAAATCTTAAAATTTAAATCACGCCAAAGAATTAAAATATTAAATTCAATATTCTCCAACGCCTTTCTTTACCATTGTTAGAAATTCATACAAATATTTTAATAATTTTAATTCATAGTCATTTATTATTTTCCCACAAGGCAATAAATTTTTAAGTGTAACTGCTGGTTCTATATAAAATTCAAGTTCTTTAATTTGTAGAAATTTGATAGTTATTCTGAGGAGCCCAACTAGCTTTGAAGACAAACAAAATCTCTAGGGTATGGGCAGTGGAGTCAGAATTAAAACTATTTATTATTTGCTTTTGTTAAGCACCACCAGTTTTATTGGTTTAAACATACTAATAATAACTTGATATTATTTACAAAAACTATAACTACATCCCCTGCTAAGTACTGGGAAAGCGATGGGGTTAGTTTTAAACTGAACGGACTTAAATTCGCCAGCATTCCACAAATCTTTCAATAGATGGATGAATTTACAAGCAATTATGACAAAATTTTTTATTAATGAAATACCATTTAATCGAAAGGCCAACATTTTAGTTGTTGATTACTACCGTCTTCGTCGCTGTTATAACGAATTTAATTTCTTTCGTTATTTTTAATTCACTTAGTTTGCTGAAATGAAACAAAAAAATAAAAAACAATTAAATATATTCAAAGTTAAATGACACAAGGCTCTTCCAGGGCGTGGGAGGCAAACAACTAACTAGTTTTACATAATCTTAAAATACAAAATTATAAATCTCACTAAGAAGTTTGTTTTTCCTTTTTTTAGGGCGCCACCCGCCTTTCTTTCTATATATATATATATATATTCAAAAAAGTTACAACGCACTAATGCCGTTGAAAGGGGGAAAGAACGGTTATTCTTCACTAAAATGTCTCGCACAGCTCAATCGCAAGTTCAAAAAGTCTAGGGGGCTTTTTCCCACTCTAGTTCGGTGGACAGGCACATCAGCCCATTTATACAAGTTGAATTTCAAATTTACAGCTCACACTCAGAACGGCAGCTGGTGGTTTATTAATTAGTAGATAGGTACCTATTTTAACAATAATTGGAACGAATCCTACCTTCTCACATAGCTTCTCTATATCACATACTTCGTAACTCTTTTACCATAACAGCTCAACTAGACAAAATCTTGAACACAATGCCAGCAACGTACACCACGAACTCAAACGTAAAGGTAAAGGTACCGTACATCAAAAACACACCCGCTCGGTGCCGAGGCCTCCGAGCGTCTGCCTTCAAAAACCTAACCGTCTTAGCACAAGGGTTCCCCCTTGTCCTCACACCGCAATGTTCGCGCTGGTGCACTAAAGGTCCAGTAGTCGCGTAAATTATCAAAGATTTACAATTTAGTAAAGTCAGTTCTAGAATTTTTAAGGTTTACCTCAAACCAAATTATGCAATTAGCATTAAATAAAACGCAAGTTAATTATATCTAAAAGTGGACCGTTACACTGTAAAAAATCAATATAACAGTACAATGTACTTAAAATCACAAATTAAAATACATTGTATACTACTATGTTATATTAGCACTTACAGCACTGAGGATGGTAGTAATCAATTACCGAAATGTTGGCTTTTAAAACAAATGTTGTCATTAATAAAAAGTTTTGTCATAATTACCTGTGAATTCATCCATCCATACCAGTTAGTGGACGTGATTGAAATTATTTAACTAACTTTCAATGTACTACAAGTAGGCTTCATAATCATTACTGATGCTCATTTTGAGTTTCACTTAAATTTCGATATTTACCACCAACTGACTAAAAAAATAAAACAAATGCATTCGTAACACTAATTCTTCATATAATAACTTTCAATAATTGAGTAAAAGTTTACAATTCTGGTCTTGACAACAATAAAAGATAAACAGTGTCTATACTAATAGAAATACAACTCAAACATTAATACAACACATTGGTATGTTTCATAATATTCAAGTTACATATAAAATCTAACCAAAAGCCAAGTAAGGCAAAATAACATACGTTGGTTGTAATCTAGATGGTAAATGGTAACAGAAAACGTTTATGTACAATACAATAGCAATGTAGGTGAAAGACATTGCTACAGAACAGATAACAAAACCGATACAAAAAAGATAAACACACCGCCACAGGTAAGAGAAAGCACCATTGTCCGCATTTATGATAGTGCTTCTTCACTGGCATCGCTGGCGTTGAAATAAAAATGGCTGTACTGACAGGTGGTGATGCGACGTTAGACTTCTCCATAGGAGACAAAAATTTTACCTGCATAGCAAACTAAACAATATTGATTTTACATTAATCAATAATCGATCGCATTTAAGGTACAAATAAAACAGCACAAGCGTGCTTAATTCAACCAACCGCATCCGGCTGGATTCTCCTATTCAGATGATCCGTCTGTTTCGCACCCCCCTTGTTATATAGGTATTCATTAAAACCATAGAGTTATGGTCAACCCACATTTTAAATCTGCAGTTTATAAATTGCATAACAGGGTCATAAATAAACTTATATTTTCTTTTCTGTCAAATACGGGTCGATCAAAAACTGGACCGTTACATAAAATATCTCCTCAGATGGTATGGACGACTACGTCTTTTTACACAAGCGATCCGGGTTCAAATATAGGTGGTGTCCATTTGATGCAATGAGGTTTAATAGGTATGGATGATTTTTAGTAGGCGATGAAATAAACAAATAAGTGACAATTAAATATTATATGTATCAAAAAGTGTTCAATTTATAAAGTAACGGCGCATTTTCCTTTAAATCAACATTTGTTCGTAGCAGAAACGTTTTTTGACACTCTCGGTATTGTGGAAACGCAAAGAAAATTCAGTTCTGAATTCCAAATTCAAAGGCACAGAAGTATACCCGCAAGAAACAATTTCAAGATGGATTAAATATGTTCGTGCTTGTGGAAGTAATGCCTCAAAGTTCTCCGTTATTACTCTGAGAACATTAATCGTGTTCGAATTGCTGTTCAATAAAGTTCGACATGATCAGCCTTAAAATATTTTTGAGCCTTAAACATTTCAAACACATCTTTTCTCGAATTTAAAACACGATCTTTACTTTCATCAATAGAAAATAATGAATAATCCCGTTATTCAACAACTAAAGGATCAAAATTAAGGAGCACGTCCTGATGAAGCTCATTTCCATTTAAGTAATGTGAACAAGAATAATTTGAGATATTGGGCTGTAGAAAATCCCCTCAATCTTCACGAAAAACTTTTACATAATATTAAATTTACCATTTGTTGTGGAGTTTCGATATCAGGAATTATCTATATTTTTGAGTTGGGTATCAAACTGTAACTCTCCGATCAGTATATGAATATGTTCCATAACTTGTTTATGTCTGAAGACATGGTTTAAATAATATAATGTTCCAACATGATGGTGCCACAGCGCACGCATATGGCAGTTTGGCCCATGAATACTATGCGAGATCTTTTCCCTGGAAAAATTATTTCACGTTCTGATAACACTCAGGATCGTCCAATTTGAGTACTCCTGATTTCTTCTTGTGGGGATACCTTATGTCTAGTTTGTACAAGAATAAGTCTCGCACAATTCAAGACTTGAAGCTATCCACACAAAAGGAAATAACGAACATTAATTGAGATTTTTGCAATAATGTTTATAGGTTGTTTCGTATATTTTCTATTCTTATATGCAACAAAAAAACGATGATGATTCGTTTCATTCGATCGAAGAGACACATATTAATAGACATTTTGAAATGAATAGAAAAGACATTTTGAAAAAAAAAACTAAATCCTCAAAATGATATGTAAGCAAGTGAAACTGAAAGTGATAATGATTACAGTGATAAAGAAAATCAAGCTTCATTAGTGTTTTCAGTAAGAAAAAATCTGCTATATTAGAACGAGCAGGCGAAACAAATTTACCTTAATGTTTACAACAAGAGCTACTTACGAACTAATGATCTTAATTTGCATGATATAGATGCACTAGGTGAAACAGCATCTCTGACCAACATTCCCCGTCCCACAATACGAAAACTGGTGAAAGAAGGTGCCCTCCTAAGAAAACAATGATCCGACGCTGGTGAATCGAAAACTCTGGACCCATCGTTAGCAAAACTTTTAAGAACATTGGTTTACGACGAGTATCAGAAAAATGAAATCCCAACTATTGACGTGGTAGACAGATAATTAAAAGAAATGGATTAGCATCTAAAATATACCAAAAGAACTTTAGGAACTTGGTTGAGAAAAAGTGGATTTAAATATCAAACTATTAATACGTGCACGGCGATTATGGAAATTAGACGAATAGTGGATGGGCGAAATTCATATCTAGAAGAGATAAAAGAGCTCAGAAGGGAAAATAGATCAATTTATTATCTAGATGAAACTTGGTATGATACTCATGACACAGTAAAAAAAGGATGGACTGATGAATCTAGGAAGTGTCAACCAATCTAGTTGCCCCCTGATGAAAGGGCTCGGTTGATTATATTACACTGTGGATCAGTTGATGGATGGGCTGATAATGCATTGAAACTGTAGGGAAAAACGTGGAAGACTGTAACGTGGATTACCATAAGAACATGAAGGGAGAAATATTTGAGGAATGGTTTAAAAATATCCTAATTCCAAAATTAAAACTGAATAGCATTGATGTTCTTGACAATGCGAAGTATCATTCCAGACAACTGTATAAAATTCCTAACAAAGAGTTGTACTAAGCTGGAGTTACAAAATGAAACATGATCTCTATTATGAGAAAATTATAATAAAGCACAACTGTTGGTTCTGCTAACGAAATATTATGAGAAAAAATACATTATAGATTATGTAGCGGAGAGATATGGCCACAGTGTTGAAATTAACGCCATATTTCTCTATTTTCAACCCGACTGAATTATTTTTTATGTAAATTGAAGAGAAATGTCATAAAAGAAATATTTTTCCGAAATTCGATAAAAAAATTTTAGTTAATTCAAGATCAAATGTCGAAAATTAACAAGGAAGATTGGGAAAAAGAATTAGGAATGTAATTACAATTGAGGATGATATGATTATATATATATATATATATATATATATATATATAGTATTATATATATTTATTAATGTTATGTATATATATATATATATATATATATATATATATATATATATATATATATATATATATATATATATATATATATATATATATATATATATATATATATTAGCTATCGATCTATCATGATTTGAAGGTGTAATTCAATGCACGTCGGGGTGTTTGCCCGCTGAGTAGTTGTTTCCTTCAAATCATGTTAAATCACATGAGTTTAGTCCACCTGGGCTAGGGGTCGCCGCTCTCGGTGCTTGCTGTGATGCGGGCGCTATCCCGCCACAGAGACATCGAGGATGTCGGTCGGATAGTAACATTCAGACCATATGAGAAGTTTCATACCTCTCACCACTATATATATATATATATATATATATATATATATATATATATATATATATATATATATATATATATATATATATATATATATATATATATATATATATATATATATATATATAATACTATATATATATATATATATATATATATATATATATATATATATATATATATATATATATATATATATATATATATATATATATATATATATATATACATATATATTATATATATTATATATATATATATATATATATATATATATATATATATATATATATATATATATATATATATATATATATATATATATATATATATATATATATATATATATATATATATATATATATATATATATATATATATATATATATATATATATATATATATATATATATATATATATATATATATATATATATATATATATATATATATATATATAGTATTATATATATATATATATATATATATATATATATATATATATATATATATATATATATATATAGTGGTGGGGAATTATGAAAGCTTCTCATGTGCAGTCTAGTCTACTGTCGACATCCTCGAAGTCTATTGGCAGTTACGGCTTGCATCACAGCAAGTACCAGGCAGCGACACTGATTAGGTGGATAAACTAAGGTGTGATTAAATATGATTTGGAGGAAACTAACTACTTCAGCGAACCGTATCCGACGTGCATTGAATTACACCTTCAAATAATGATAGATCGGTAATAATATATATATATATATATATATATATATATATATATATATATATATATATATATATATAATATATACATAACATTTAATAAATATATACAATACTATATATATATATATATATATATATATATATAATCATATCATCCTCAATTGTAATTACATTCCTAATTCTTTTTCCCAATCTTCCTTGTTGGAGAAAATTTATTTAATTAACTAACAATTTTATCGAATTTCGGAAAAATAGTTCTTTTATGACATTTCTCTTTCATTTATAAAAATCAGTCGGTGACCCAACGAATATGGCGTGTAGACACTGTGACCATCTCTCCGCTAATAATCTATAATGTATTTTTTCTCATAATATTTCGTTAGCAAGAACCAACTAGTTGTGCTATATTTTATTTTCTCATAATAAAGAAATGTTTCATTATGCAATTCCAGCAGATTACAACTAGCTTGATAAATTTTGCACCTACCTGGAATGATACTTCGCACTGTCAGATTTATCAATGCATTCAATTTGAAATTTGGAATAGGATATTTGCAAACCATTCTCATAATCTTTCTCCCTTCATCTATTCTTATGGTAGTCCACGTTACGGTACGTTTTTCTTAGTTTCAGTACATTATCGGCCACGTCCATCAACTGATCACAGTGTAACCACTCAAGGCCGGAGCGCCCTACACTAGCAATCGACCGGGTTGCGCTGCCAATTCTAGATCGGTCCATATTTTTTACTGTGTCATGAAGTGTCATACCAAGTTATCATCTAGATAATAGATGATCTATTTTCCCTTCTGGAAAGCTCTTTAGCTCTTCTAGATATGACAATATCCATCACTGTTCGTCGGAATTGCCATATCGCCGTGCACATGACCAATAGTTTGATATTTAAATCCACTTTTCTTAAAGTTCTAAAAGTTCTTTGGTAACAGATGCTAATCCACCTCTTTAATTATCTGTCTACCACGTCAATAGTTGAAGTTTCATTTTCTGATATACTTCGGAAACCAATGTTCTTAAAAGTTTTACATGGTTAAAGACGAGTTCACCAGCATCATCAGATTTTCTTAGGAGAACCTTCTTTTCACCGAGTTTTCGTGTTCTGGGACGGGAATATTGGTCAGAGATGCTGATCACCTAGTGCATCTACCTATCATGCAGAATTAATTGATCATAAGTTCGTAACAACTCTTGTTGTAAACATTAAGGTAAATTTGTTCTCCTTCATTCTAATATAACGACTTTACTTACATAAAACACTAATGAAGCTTGATTTTTTTTATCACTGTAATCATTATCACTTTCAGTTTCACTTTTACATATCATTTTGAGGATTTAGTTTTTTTTTTCAAAATGTCTTTTCTATTCATTTCAAAATGTCTATTAATATGTGTCTCTTCGATCGAAAAACGAATCATCATCGTTTTTTGTTGCATATAAGAATAGAAAATATACGAAACAACCTATAAACATTATTGCAAAAATCTCAATTAATGTTCGTTATTTCCTTTTGTGTGGATAGCTTCAAGTCTTGAATTGTGCGAGACTTATTCTTGTACAAACTAGACATAAGGTCTCCGAAAGAAAATCAGGAGTACTTAAATTGGACGATCTCTGAGTGTTATCAGAACGTGGATTTTTTTCAGGGAAAGATCTCAGCATAGTACTCCTCATGGGCCAAACATCTGCGTGCTGTGGCACCATCATGTTGGAACATTATATTATTTAAACCATGTTCAATAAACAAGTTATGGAACATATTCATATACTGATCGGAGAGTTACAGTTTGATACCCAACTCAAAAATATAGATAATTCCTGATATCGAAAACTCCACAACAAATGGTAAATTTATATTATAAAAGTTTTTCGTGAAGATTGAGGGGATTTTCTACAAGCCTTTTCACATTCAAATTATTCTTGTTCACATTACTTAAATGGAAATGAGCTTCATCAGGACGTGTACTTAATTTTGATCCTTTAGTTGTTGAATAACGGGATTATTCATTATTTTCTATTGATGAAAGTAAAGATCGTGTTTTAAATTCGAGGAAAAGATGTGTTTGAAATTTTAAGACTCAAAATATTTTAAGGCTGTCATGTCGAACTTTATTGAACAGCAATTCGAACACGATTAATGTTCTCAGAGTAATAACGGAGAACTTGAGGCATTACTTCCACAAGCACGAACATATTTAATCCATCTTGAAATTGTTTCTTTGCAGGTATACTCTGTGCCTTGAATTTGGAATTACTGAATTTTCTTGCGTTTCCGCAATACTGAGTGTCAAAAAACGTTTCTGCTACGAACAAATGTTGAAAAGGAAAATGCGCCGTTACTTTATAAATTGAACACTTTGATACATATAATATTTAATTGTCACTTATTTGTTTATTTCATCGCCTACTAAAAATCATCCATACCTATTAAACCTCATTGCATCAAATGGACACCACCTATATTTGAACCCGGATCGCTTGTGTAAAAAGACGTAGTCGTCCATACCATCTGAGGAGATATTTTATGTAACGGTCCAGTTTTTGATCGACCCGTATTTGACAGAAAAGAAAATATAAGTTTATTTATGACCCTGTTATGCAATTTATAAACTGCAGATTTAAAATGTGGGTTGACCATAACTCTATGGTTTTAATGAATACCTATATAACAAGGGGTGCGAAACAGACGGATCATCTGAATAGGAGAATCCAGCCGATGCGGTTTGTTGAATTAAGCACGCTTGTGCTGTTTTATTTGTACCTTAAATGCGATCGATTATTGATTAATGTAAAATCAATATTGTTTAGTTTGCTATGCAGGTAAAATTTTTAGTCTCCTATGGAGAAGTCTAACGTCGCATCACCACCTGTCAGTACAGCCATTTTTATTTCAACGCCAGCGATGCCAGTGAAGAAGCACTATCATAAATGCGGACAATGGTGATTTCTCTTACCTGTGGCGGTGTGTTTATCTTTTTTGTATCGGTTTTGTTATCTGTTCTGAGCAATGTCTTTCACCTACATTGCTATTGTATTGTACATAAACGTTTTCTGTTACCATTTACCATCTAGATTACAACCAACGTATGTTATTTGCCTTACTTGGCTTTTGGTTAGATTTTATATGTAACTTGAATATTATGAAACATACCAATGTGTTGTATTAATGTTTGAGTTGTATTTCTATTAGTATAGACACTGTTTATCTTTTATTGTTGTCAAGACCAGAATTGTAAACTTTTACTCAATTATTGAAAGTTATTATATGAAGAATTAGTGTTACGAATGCATTTGTTTTATTTTTTTAGTCAGTTGGTGGTAAATATCGAAATTTAAGTGAAACTCAAAAATGAGCATCAGTAATGATTATGAAGCCTACTTGTAGTACATTGAAAGTTAGTTAAATAATTTCAATCACGTCCACTAACTGGTATGGATGGATGAATTCACAGGTAATTATGACAAAACTTTTTATTAATGACAACATTTGTTTTAAAAGCCAACATTTCGGTAATTGATTACTACCATCCTCAGTGCTGTAAGTGCTAATATAACATAGTAGTATACAATGTATTTTAATTTGTGATTTTAAGTACATTGTACTGTTATATTGATTTTTACAGTGTAACGGTCCACTTTTAGATATAATTAACTTGCGTTTTATTTAATGCTAATTGCATAATTTGGTTTGAGGTAAACCTTAAAAATTCTAGAACTGACTTTACTAAATTGTAAATCTTTGATAATTTACGCGACTACTGGACCTTTAGTGCACCAGCGCGAACATTGCGGTGTGAGGACAAGGGGGAACCCTTGTGCTAAGACGGTTAGGTTTTGAAGGCAGACGCTCGGAGGCCTCGGCACCGAGCGGGTGTGTTTTTGATGTACGGTACCTTTACCTTTACGTTTATCGGGTGGCCCAGGGACTAGGGAACCCCCCAAATTTTTCTACAATTTCAATTTTTGAGATAGAAATTTGAAATTTATAGTGATGAATCAAGACATAAATTGTAATTTTTTGATCCACCCGCGCCAAAAAAGTCACTTCCGGTTTAACCGGAAGTGACTGCAACTTTCTTATTTTAAATAGCACCCTATATATATAAGTGATTTTTCTGATGAATATTTAATTTCCCTTTATAAAGCTTTTTTCAGATTTAAAATCGGTTCATAAATAACCCAGACAATTACATTTGTTTGTTTCTTTTAAGAAGGCCATGAATCTAATAAACGAAATACATTATAAATAAAATAATTGTCAACACTCGTTGTAAGGGTGTCTACCATCATTACTATTATGTAATTGTAATTATTTCTCATATCGTTTATTTCTTTATTTACGTTTGTTTATTTTTTTTTCGATATGTTTATTTTTTACATTTCGTACTACCATAACTTGCTTATTTTAAATAGCATCCTGTGTGTTTTATGTGGTGTTTTTCTTCTCATCAAATTATTCTCTCCGATGATGTATGTATTTGTTATAATAGTAACGTTATTAATGCACAAAATGTCGAACATAAAATATTCCTGATACTGTTTTCACTCTTTTCTATGAGTAGGCTGTGTACTCGTATACCTAGGTACGTGAAAATGTAATTTTTTAAGTGATCCAATTGTTTACACTTATCAAAATTATACCTATTGTAGTATAATAATAATAGTAATAACAAAAAGCATAAATTTATTTAATAATTAAACATGTACATCTACCCTACCCGACAAAATGAACTATTCATTGCAAATAAAGAAACTAGGAAGTAAGTTTTGGAAGACCAGAGTTATAAACTAGAAAATAATGAAGAAATAGTGAGTACTATACATTGAACTAAAGTACAGAAACTTATAAAAACTGAACTAAATTAAATATTAAATAACTAAAACCTTATAAATTTTGTTCAAAATGGCCTCGGTTTGCTTGAATACAAGCACGAATTCTTTCTGAACGTTCTCTCATTACATTTCGTAAGTTTTGGGGATTTATGTTATTAATTGCCTGTCTCACTCTATTCTCGAGATCTTCTCTAGTAGTCGGCTGCTGAGAATATACATTATTTTTTAAATATCCCCACAAATAATAGTCTAATGGACTCAAGTCCGGTGATCCCGCACTATCTAGTTGGATCATGAGTACCTATCCAGTGATCTCCAAAACTATTATTTAAATATCTTCTAACCTCAAGTGTATTATGGGGCGGAGCTCCATTCTGTTGGAAAAAATAACATTCTTTCTCGAGCAATAGGTAAATTCTCTAAAGTAAAACGTATTTTGCAAATAATTAAGTGAAATTTACAGAAAATGTTATTTAACATTTAATTTAGTTCAGTTTTTATAAGTTTCTGTACTTTAGTTCAATGTATAGTACTCACTATTTCTTCATTATTTTCTAGTTTATAACTCTGGTCTTCCAAAACTTACTTCCTAGTTTCTTTATTTGCAATGAATAGTTCATTTTGTCGGGTAGGGTAGATGTACATGTTTAATTATTAAATAAATTTATGCTTTTTTATTACTATTATTATTATACTACAATAGGTATAATTTGATAAGTGTAAACAATTGGATCACAAAAATTACATTTTCACGTACCTAGGTATACGAGTACACAGCCTACTCATAGAAAAGAGTGAAAACAGTATCAGGAATATTTTATGTTCGGCATTTTGTGCATTAATAACGTTATTATTATAACAAATACATACATCATCGGAGAGAATAATTTGATGAGAAGAAAAACACCACATAAAACACACAGGATGCTATTTAAAATAAGCAAGTTATGGTAGTACGAAATGTAAAAAATAAACATATCGAAAAAAAAATAAACAAACGTAAATAAAGAAATAAACGATATGAGAAATAATTACAATTACATAATGGTAATGATGGTAGACACCCTTACAACGAGTGTTGACAATTATTTTATTTATAATGTATTTCGTTTATTAGATTCATGGCCTTCTTAAAAGAAACAAACAAATGTAATTGTCTGGGTTATTTATGAACCGATTTTAAATCTGAAAAAAGCTTTATAAAGGGAAATTAAATATTCAACAGAAAAATCACTTAAATATACAGGGTGCCATTTAAAATAAGAAAGTTGGAGGTCACTTCCGGTTAAACCGGAAGTGACTTTTATTGGCGGCTGGATCAAAAAATTACAATTTCTGTCTTGATTCATCCCTACAAATTTCAAATTTCTATCTCAAACATTGTAGAAAAATTTGGGGGGGTTCCCTAGTCCCTGGGCCACCTGTATATATATATATATGTATATATATATATATATATATATATATATATATATATATATATATATATATATATATATATATATATATATATATATATATATATATATATATATATATATATATATATATATATATATATATATATATATATATATATATATATATATATATATATATATATATATATATATATATATATATATATATATATATATATATATATATATATATATATATATATATATATATATATATATATATATATATATATATATATATATATATATATATATATATATATATATATATATATATATATATATATATATATATATATATATATATATATATATATATATATATATATATATATATATATATATATATATATATATATATATATATATATATATATATATATATATATATATATATATATATATATATATATATATATATATATATATATATATATATATATATATATATATATATATATATATATATATATATATATATATATATATATATATATATATATATATATATATATATATATATATATATATATATATATATATATATATATATATATATATATATATATATATATATATATATATATATATATATATATATATATATATATATATATATATATAGTATTATATATATTTATTAATGTTATGTTTTATTTTATTTTGACAAAAATATATCTTTCTGTTTTTATTATAGTAATAACTTTATTCTTAGAATTCATTTATTATTTTATTTATTGAGGAAAATATTTCTTTCTGTTACTATTTTGAGAGTATATTTTTTGTTTTTATTTTGTTTTTTAAAGATTTCTTGTTACTTTTTAAATAATTTCTCTATTCTATACTAATATTCCATACCCATCCTTCCCTGGCAAGAAATGCTCATACCTCCTCGCGGTTCTTGCTGGGTAGTAACAATTTATATTAAGCGAACTTGAATACTGTAACGCTGCAAGTGTAGTTAATACTTTAAATTCAATACTTTTATTTCAAGTTAATACTCTTTTGTACAATTGTTAAATTGTTGCTAGCTAAACTGAACACAAGAACCTACATCGAAAAAGTAAACGTGCGAGCAATACATATAAATCCAGCTCTGCGTTCCGTAGCATCTTACCCCGTACGTCCCGTCACAATATATGTTTCGCAGACTATATATACACCGATTGGATTCTAGTGTCACTCGTTGAGGATAGAATTCCGTTCCAGTGTAATAGTAAAGAGAACTACTAGTCAGATTTTTTGTGCCAATCCTTTGAGGATAAAATCTGACCAAGTGGTCCGGGGATTAATATCCGATTACATAGGTAAGCTCATGTTCGATGTGATAACCTGGAGTTTAAACCTATAAACTGTTACCAACTATATATTTCGATATATATCTTAGTTAACACGAATATTTCAGGCCGGACTAATTTAGGGACATTTTTATCATTCGATTTAGTTCATTTTTGTTCAATAAGGATTAAGGTGCTATCTAGTTAAGACGTCCTTCGGGAATATCCGGTTTCAATTTAGATTATATTATACTAAACACCGATTGGATTCTAGTGTCACTCGTTGAGGATAGAATCCAATCTCATTGTTATAGTTAGAAAACACTACTAGTCAGATTTTTAGTGTCACTCGTTTGAGGATAGAATCTTACCAAGTAGTCCGCGAATTTCAACATGATTATACCCCAGTAAGGGGCATAGAAGACAACCTATAAACCGCCCGCTAAAGTATAAGCTAGACGCCCTTCAAAATCATCTGGGATTTTCAGTTTAGGCTTTGTGATACTAAACACCGATTGGATTCTAGTGTCACTCATTGAGGATATAATCCAGTCCCAGGGTTATAGTTAGGAAACACTACAAGCCAGATTTTTAGTGTCACTCATTTAAGGATAGAATCTGGCCAAGTAGTCCTCAAGTTAAAACACGTATTACCCTAGTAGGAGACATAAGGGCTAACCTAGCTGTATAATCGCGATTATAATATCTCAGTAATCATCAGTCCCTAGATTGATATCCCGCCGTAGTGTCACGCTTGTATGTCGTAACCACTTGCACCTGGACCGTTTTGCACACACCGTCTGCCGTAATACCGCTTCCGCACTAACCGCTTGCTGGCATCTAGCAAGTAAAAAGTAGTTTCCGTAACTTGGCTACACATTTGATTAAACATTTTAGTAGTAATAGATTCCGTAACGTAGCTGCATTTGATACCTGCTTGCATTATCACCACCTCTTGGTGGTGACAATGCAAGCAGGTGCGCTATATTCTTCACACCTAGTAAAAAAATGTACCACTCTTACTTTTGTTGCAAAAATAGCTATTCTGAAATGTGCAAAACTCTTTGCTTCTCATTATTTTCCAATTTGTACTTTATCATCTTACTGATTCCTAAAATTTCAACAGAAAATCCTCTTCATACTTTTTTTTTGTATATTTGCGAAGATATAGAAGTTTTGTAAAAATGTGAAAAGCTGAATTTAGTTTTGTACATGTTCAAGAGGTCTATTTACAAATTTTACGTCCGCTGAAATAAAGTTTTTAAAATATGACCTAGCAATTTCAAAATTAAACGCAGAAGATTTATGCACTGCACTCAAATTTGAATATGAGTCGCTTTTCAGATTATCCCAGATTTGTACATGCATTTATTGTACCATTCAACCCCACCCACCCTACCAATTAATCTAGTTAACACCTATTATATCTATAGAAACCGTGTATAGCTATAGAGATTAATTCCTGTAACTGTAGATCATCTATGAAGTGAATTATGATATTATCCCGTCTGTTGGCAACAACGATGCTAATTTATTATTGCATAATTGCATACGTGCCACAGCCAAACCATCATCAAATCACCAATAACTATGTTCCACTAGCACATCGTGTCGTTTCCGAACAGGACACCGCTGCATATTGCGGAAGTACATTGAAAAATATGTTTTGACGCTTATGTCGCTTCAATAACAAATGTATTTAGCATTTACACTATGTCGTGTTTCTGGCATATACACCTCTGACAAAAATCAATGAATATTTTTCACTGATTTTATAATAATCATTAACAGATTTTTCTTTTGTTTTTCAGGAAATATTCACAAACATTTATTGTTACACAATTTAAATATTGTTAGAATCCGCCGAATATTTTTGGTAAAGTAACAAACAGAATTAAAAAGAAAAATTATATATAAAGTCTAAATAAGATTTATAGGAAATAACTACTGGATCGGACAAAAGACCCGACCTATGTTGAATTAAACCTGCAAAATCTTGTTTGGTAGCAAAGATCATTAGTCAATTCCTCACTAGACATAGATCGGTTTCGAACTTATGTTCTCGTCAGTATGCCATAAGTAATGGAGAAGACAAATAATAATCGCAAAGCAAGCTAGCCTAAAGCAGACTAAGCAAGATATACATAGTAAGTGATAAGTGTATCCCTCTGGTGATCAGTGTTACTACATATCAGACATTACTGATATCTTAACGACTCCTAGCGACCTGCAAAGCAAGTAGCAAGAGGTGCGACCACATAATAATACTCGCTAGTGTAAATAATATCATTCGTGGACGCAATATGAAGTCTGCATTCCTAAACACCCTTTAGCTGGGCTAAATTATACCAATGTAGTTATAATGGGAGTACCATATGTTCACAGAAGGGATATTTTAAATAAACTCTGCTACAATTTCAATATCCTTATTTTTACTGAGGCTTGTAAATTTGTTAATGTAAAATACATCGATCCTAACACCATTTTTCAATGGGAAAATTACATCAACAGAAAGCTAGAGCTAACATATGAAGCCAAACAAAAACTTTTTAGAAATGTGAATTTCTCGAACAGCGAACACAATGAAAATACTGGAATCTCAAATTTAACCGAAGTGAAAATTACGAAAGAAACCGACGAAACATACAAAAATTTTATTACTAACAGTAACAATGCCAATAAAATCTCGCCGCATCAGCAATATTCGGAATATGACAATAGAAGTGCTTTAGTTTCCAATAATTTACTTGAAGAAAGTGTATTATCGACGCAATCCACTAATGATTCTGCGAGCAGTAGTGATCCTGTTTTTTTATATCCACGCCTGTCTCAACTGAGCTCATTAGAAATACCTATAGTCATAAACTAATGAAAAATCACATGAAAATAATACACCTAAATGTTCAAAGTCTTTTTAATGAAACAAACGAAATTGAATTATTAACAAACGAACATATCCCCGACATATTGTGTTTAACAGAGACATGGCTTACACATGAAAATGTCGAAAAAGCTATTATTCCAAATTACACTCTTTCTTCATATTTCTGTAGATCGACACAGACACATGGCGGTGTAGCAATATTCTGCAAGGAGTTTATTGATGCCAAAAAAGGTCCAATTCATTAAAGAATATTCTACAGAAATGCATATTGAGTGTAGTGGATTGATAATAAGTAATAATGAACAGAAAATAACAATTATCAATGTTTATCGACCACCAAATGGAGACATGGACATATTTCTTATATCGCTATGTCAAATCTTAAATAAAGTTTTCACAGTATCTTCCATAGTAGTTTTATGTGGAAACTTAAATATTAATAATCTGGTATCATCGATCAGACACAAACTTTTACAAGACCTGCTTTCCTCGTACGGTTTAATTAATTTTTGTACACAACCGACCAGGATAACTGTAAATAAAAATGGAAACAGTACAGCAACTTCTATCGACTATATGATAAGTAATCTCCCAGAAGACAAAGTTACCTGTAAAATTTTTAATCCTCATATCTCGGATCATTTGGCGCAAGTTCTATTAATAGAAACACACTTTACAAAAACACCATTTAAAAAGACAAATATTAGGCGGAGACAAATACATGACCAGAATCTGTCAAATCTAAAGGGTAGCCTACAGAATGAATCATGGAAGGGAATAGATGACACTAATATTGACATTGGAATGGATAAATTTCTTCAGACATTTCTTTGGCATTTAAACATACACTGTTCTGAACAAAACATAAAAATGAATATCAATAAAAAGAGGGACTCTATGGATGACGGATGAAATAAGAAGATCGAGTAGAGAATTAAAAGATCTTTATAAGTTAATAAACGAAACTAAAGATACACACTTGAAGGAAATCTGTAAGGAAAAGAAAAAATCACACCGACGAAAAAATAAATAGTGCAAAAAAGGATTTTAACGCAAAATTAATTGATGAAGCCGACAATAAAATGAAAAAGTATGGGAAATTGTGAATACGGAGCTAGGAAAAAATGGAAAACGCCAAGACATTGTTCTTAGAGAAAACAATATAACTATTAAAAAATTACAATGAAGTCGGGAATAAATTTGGTAATTACTTTTCAACAGTAGTTCAATCCAAACTGGATGACCACTTTGGAAACAACATATCGAATCAATGCACAGCATCTGATATTAAAATCAATTCCATATTTTTCATTCCAACAAATGCCAATGAAATCAAGTCAATTATTAGCAACCTACCAAATAAAAAATCCTGTGGATATGATGGCATTTCTGTAAAAATTTTAAAATATGTGTCCAGTGCAATAGTCCATCCCCTAGTGCTATTAATAAATAGTTCGGTTCAGCTAGGCAGTTTTCCTTCACTTCTAAAATTAGCAAAAATCATACCTCTATTCAAGAAAGGCGACCCAATGGATATCCAAAATTATAGACCTATATCCGTTCTCAGTGTTTTCTCTAAGATATTTGAAAAAGTTATGTATAAGAGAATTGTCAATTTTTGTAACAAATTTAATCTATTCTCAAACAGTCAGCATGGCTTTCGTGAAGGGAGATCAACGGAATCAGCATCGTACCACTTTACACAATATATTCAAAATGAATTAGAAAAAAACAAGTGTGTGTCAGGTTTATTCTTTGATCTTTCTCGAGCCTTCGATACCATTGACATCGAATTCATAAGATTTAAATTAGACAAAGGCGTAAGATTTAACATTCTAAACTGGATTCTATCATTTTTATCACACAGACAGCTTTACGTTAATGTTAATAATGTGCAATCCGAAACATATAATATCAATATAGGTGCAGCACAGGGTTCAACTTTGGTACCACTGATTTTTCTTTTATATATAAATGTTTTGACAACTTCAGGGTACATGATTAATTTTGCCGACGACACATCTATTGTAGTATCCGCATATACACCGGAAGAACTACTATCTACAATCAGTCAAGTGGATAAAGAAATGAATCAGTGGTGTCATCAAAACCGTCTAATTCTAAACAAAGATAAAACGGTGAGAGTTGCATTTCAAAATACTGCACCACGTCTGATTCTCAATAACTTCGCCAAAGATGTAAAATTTTTGAGATCTTTCCTGGACTCAAAGCTTCATGGAGTCGGCAAATAGATCATGTCTGCAAGACAATAAATAGTTCATTTTATGCTTTACTTAAACTAAAACAAAGCGTTTCAGTATCTACTCTACGAGAAGAATATTTTGCATTGGTCCACTCGCACCTCTCCTACTACAATATAATGTTATGGGGTAGAGCAGTAGAGATAAACCGTGTATTTATCATTCAAAAGCGTATATTACGATTAATATTTAATCTAGGGCATAGGGAGTCTTGTCGAGAAACTTTCAAAACTCAAAATATATTAACTGTCTGTGGTGTATTTATATTAAAAAGTGCTGTGTTTGTTTACAATAATTCTAATCTGTTTAGTAAAAATAACGACCAGCATAATTATAGTACGAGATATTCGGCTCAACTAATCGTCCCACTACATCATAGTAGTAAATTTGAAAATCACGACACTACTCCTGTATAAAAATATATAATAAGATACCTGACAACATTAAAAAGGCCAGAAATAAACACAATTTCAAAAACAATCTAAAGAGTTACCTGATGACACATGTATTTTACAATCTTAATGATTTTTTTCAATTCTTAGTTGTAGATCCGTGAGCATATACTTTGCGTTCTGCTATAATTGTGTTACTGTAATTCCGTTCATACACATATATTTTTTGTTGTGTCATATATAACTGTTTGTTTTATACATTTTCAACTGTTAATGTAATACTTATATTATGTAATCATTATTATTTGGTTATACACATAAATAATGTTGTTTGTGTCATATATAACTGTTTGTTCTATACATTTTTGACTGTTAGTCTAACATTTATATTATGTAAGCAATCATCGTTAATTTTTTATACACATATATATATATATATATATATATATATATATATATATATATATATATATATATATATATATATATATATATATATATATATATATTTTTTTTTTGTTTGTTTGTTTGTGCCTTATACAACTGTTTGCCTTATATATTTTTGACTGTTAGTATAACATTATTTATATTATGTAATCTTTATTATTATTCCATTTTATGTTTAATTCTCTAATGACCTGTCTTATATCATGTACATGATCAAAAAGACCAATAAATATTATTATTTTTTTTTTTTTTTTTTTTTTCGGTTTCCCGATGCCGGTCAGTCCTCCCGTGGCCTCCGACGCCTCACGGGAGTCGCGCCG
This sequence comes from Rhamnusium bicolor, assembly GCA_029963845.1. Lineage (NCBI taxonomy): Eukaryota > Metazoa > Arthropoda > Insecta > Coleoptera > Cerambycidae > Rhamnusium > Rhamnusium bicolor. The sequence goes on along the minus strand of JANEYF010004274.1, from coordinate 17,550 downwards.
GCGCATCAACTACAGCCACTCCCCACATCCCGCAGGGTTAGTGACTGTAGATACCAGAATCGTGTGCCCTAAGCAGACGGAGAGAACCTAGAATGACCGCCTTCTGCATTTGACCTGCCAGCCACTCGGCTGGTTTTTGGCAGGCCGGTATGATCTTCAGTTCCGAGAGCAGCGTAGGCTTTATCCCTCCGAGTACACCGATAATAAGGACGACCATTTTGACCGAGTAGCCTGGGTACAGCACTTGGAGCTCGTACCGGAGATCGCGATATTTGGTCCGTTTCTCCTCCTCCTTCAAGGTGATGTTTTTCTCCGCAGGTGCCGAGAACTCGATAACATACATCACCTTGAGTTGATGGTCGAGGAGGACTATGTCAGGCTTGTTGGCTTGGATTAGCCTGACAGTCGGGAACGAGTAGTTCCAGTAAATCCGGCATTTCTCGTTCTCGACAACGGACTCAATATCTCCGGGGACGTAAGGCAGCACTGGTGTCTGGTCTACCCCGTACGAGTGCCTTAGATGGTAGTATAGCACTCGTAAAGCCGCGTTATGTCGGTGGATGTAGGCCGAAATCGCATATATAGGGCATGCAGAAAGTAAGTGCATGAGCGATTCCGGCGCCTGATGGCAGGTCCTGCAGTTGATATCAGGAACCTCTACACGCCACACGCGGCTACGGTAGACCAAGGTGTTGATAACACCATCTTGACAGGCCATAATGAATCCCTCGGTCTCCGACTTAAGCCCTGCTGACCTTAGAAAGGCGAAGGTCAGCCTGGTCGATAAACCCAGTGTTTCTATGTTCTTATAGAAGACACCATGCTGGGGTTTATCGACATGCTGCCGAAACAGATTTTCCTGTTCGGCAGCTCTAATTCGGGCTTTCAGACGATTTGGCTGAAGTTCGGTGACTGACTCAACATCAGCACCTCGCCGGCCTCCTCGCCTGATGTCAAATGCGAGACCGAGTTCATCTGCGGCTCTTTTTGCTGCCTTGAACAATCCTGCTCCCACTCCTACAGTTTCATGATGTTTTACGAACCGCAAGAGGGGATCTGAGCTCCTGAGTATGTTACATGCCATACTCAGTACTACTCTGCCATGCGTACACTCCAGGCTCAAGAGTCCTCGGCCCCCCCGTTGACGTGGGAGGTACACACGAGGAACGGACGATCTAGGATGAATACTTCTGTGAATATTCATCATCTTGCGGGTATCTCTGTCTAATTGACGCAGCTCATCTACCCTCCACTTTACTACTCCGAAGGAGTAGAGCAGAATCGGAACGGCAAGCATATTAGTTGCAGACACCTTGTTCTTCCCCGAAAGTTCGGAAGACCAAATCTTTCGGAGGCGGTGTCTGTACTTGCCGCGGAGAGAATCTTTTATTTGTGATACATCCTGGATGTGCCTTTGTTGCACACCCAGATATGTATAGGTCTCTCCGGCATCCAGATGTCTTAGGATGCTTCCGTCTGCGAGCTGCGCATCTTCAGAAAATTCCCCGCATCGTCCTCTCTTGAGGTGGACGACTGCACATTTGTCCAACCCGAACTCCATACCAATTGCCCGCGTATATTCTTCGACCACCCTAAGAGCGTTTTGTAGTTCGCGCTCTCCGGAGGCATAAAGTTTAAGGTCATCCATATAAAATAGATGGGTGACCTTATGCCTCCGGTCGCTGGGTGGCCCACATTGATATCCGCGGGTTTGGCGGAGCCCAACAGACAACGGCAGCAGTGAGATGCAGAAGAGGAGAGGACTCAGGGAGTCACCCTGGAAAACTCCTCTCCTAAATGCCACCTGCTCTGTCGTAACCCGCTGTGTACCTGATGTTATGGTGAAGCGGGTCTTCCAGAGCGGCAGCAGCTGTTCTATGCATCTCACTAGTGGTGCTGGTACCGCAAGGCATTCGAGCAAGTACAACAATAGCTCATGTGATGTTGTATCAAATGCCTTGCGGTAATCAATCCAGGCCATCGATAGATTCCGCTTGTATTGCACAGAATCCTGTGTAATACAGCGGTCTATCAGCAGGCTGTCCTTGCAACCTGCCATGCCCTTCTTGGAACCACGCTGTTCGTGTATCTGCTGGAAGACCGGATCAACAGACCTCAGCGTCCTAGCATACAAGATACGTGTAAATATCTTGTAGCAGGAGTTAAGGCAAGTGATCGGCCTATAATTCCTCGGGTCGGAAAGATCCCCCTTTTTGGGGATAAGCACAGTACGTCCCTCGACAAACCAGTCCGGAATCTGCTGCCCCTCGTTCAACCATAAGTTGAAAACTCGCGCCAGACGGCGGTGAGTGGAAGGAAATTTCTTCCACCACCAGTTGTTAATGCCGTCTGGGCCCGGGGCAGCGAAGTTCTTGGTACCAACAAGCGCTTGTTGGACTTCCTCCGTACTGATTGCCGGGCACACTTCTTCTGGCTCTTCAAGATGTCTGTGGCACAGAGCCTCGAAGTGTGCTATTGCTGGAGTGTCGCTATTGAATGGACGCGTCGCTTCGTAGGTTCCCTTCCAGAAGGTTTCGACATCTTCTACAGTCGGCGGATTCTCGACAACACGCTGTGGCTCTTGAAAGAGGCGGGAAGGATTCGTACGGAACAAAGTGTTTTGTTCCATACTCCTGACCCGCCTCTTCAATGTTTTCTTTATCGCCATGAGCGCTCGGATCCTATCTAGACAGTGCTGCTTGATGGTAAGCATCACTGTCAGATTTAGAGTATGGTGTTGACGTCTTAATCCGGCTGCTATGCGCCGGATTCTGGGAGTAAAGACTCTACCAGTCGTCTTATATTCCACCACACTCTGGATCCGAGAAGCGTGTTGTCTGGCCGACTGTATTTTGCCCTCAATTTTTTGTACACGCCGCTTGGCTTTCTCGACCCCGTGATTGGTTGACCTCTCACGGGGGACGAGTTGCTTCGCGGCGTTGTACACGGCACAGTTGATTTGCCAGATGTCTACATCCTCCGGAATTTCCTCATCGATGACCGCGTCCATTCTAGCCAGGTCTTGTGGCTTTAGGTTAGCCCTGGTGTTAAGGCTAACCCTCGTCCTTAAGTCTACGTCGGTGAACTCTAAAGGATGTTCCCCATCAGCTGGTAATTGCCGCGGTGGGACTGCGGCTGGCAGTTCTTCCAGCTGACGGGGTGCCCTTACGTAACCTGTCCTGCGCAAGAAGGATACTTGATCTCTCAGGTGTTGTTGAGAGAAGGCGCGATGCTCTGGATGCATTTCGCACCAAAGTGCATGCAATCGCGCCATGTATCCCCTTCGCTCAGGTTCGCTACTCTCGCGGCAGGTCAGCAAGTCATCTTTTAGTTCCCTCGTCCACTTAAAGCGTCCATGTACAATTGCGGTGTCGTTATCGTTTGGACCGTCCGGTAAGGCCCCTCCCATCTGTCCCTGACCTCCATCCGACTGAGGTCGATTGTGAGGGGCACTTCTTAGGTTGTAAGGAACCCATAGCAGTAGGAGTACCAGGGTGGTTAGCCCTGGTACTCCCGGCCGGCATTAGTCAGGCAGAGTTGCCTCTGCCTGTCCAGGGTGCACCAACGTGGAGGTTGCCGGTCCTTTGCACCCCTATTATTATTATTATTATTATTATTATTATTATTATTATTAACCCTAGTGGGCATAGATTTGCAGGTTTAATTCAACAGAGGTAGGGGCTTTTGTCCGCTGAGTAATTGTTTCTTGTAAATCTTATTCAGCATATAGTTTAGCCCATCAATGTTAGAGGTCGCAGCTCTTGGTACCTGCTTTGCAGATCGCTAAAACATCAGTGATGTCTGACGGGTAGTAGCACTGACCATCAAAGGGATACGCTTAACACTCACTATGTCTCTCTTGCTTAGTCTGCTTTAGGCTAGTCTGGTTTGCTATTATTATTTGTTTTTCCTATTACTTATGGCATACTGACGAGAATATAACAAGTTCGTAACCGAACTATGTCTAGTGCGGAATTGACAAAAGATCTCAGCCACCAAACAAGATTTGCAGGTTTAATTCAACGCAGGTCGGGGCTTTTGTCCGTTGAGTAGTTGTTTCATGCAAATCTTAATCAGTATATAGTTTTGCTCACCAGGGTTAGAGGTCGCAGCTCTTGGTACCTGCTTTGCATGGCGGTATCAGTCGCCTAAACATCAGTAATGTCTCATGGGTAGTAGCACTGACCACCAAAGGGATTACATGTATAATATGTGTATCCCTTTGGTGGTCAGTACTATTATGTTATATAGAGTCAACTAAATGGTCTATGGTACAGTGTAATCTCTATAAAATTATACCTGCCCTATTTCATCATTGTTAACAAATTTTAATACTTTATAAGCGAATTTTATGTCACTTTTCTCACAGATTACGGATCCATTTTCAAACTTTTTAATACTGTTAATATTTTTATTTGAGAAACAGCTCCAGTTTCTAATACACGAAACCACGTAATATAGAAGCTGATTTTGTCATTAGAATAATAGAAACAGAAAAAGTGAGTTTGTAGTAAAATAAGGATATCGATATTAATCGATATTCTTAATTGGAACAACATTCTTTAGGAATGTTGATAATGTTATAAGCAAATTATATTGTGTTTTGCCTAAGACGAGGTACCACCATTAATAGTCGTAAAAGAAAAAACTAACAATGACAATTGAAAAAAAAAACAAAACAACACTTCACTCCACTATAAAATCAGGTGTATACAATAAAACGTCGATGCGTAAGTACGTATAGTTCATGTCAAACTTAATTGTAACATAAAAGACGTCGGCGTCTTTATCGGCGGTAAAGGAATAAGAAAAGCCGACGTTTTTATAATAGGCCAGGCGGCAGGTCGAAAAAAAAGCCTCAATAAGGAAATAATTAGTGGAAAGCTGGAAATTGCTCTAATCGCTTTATTTGGACCCAGATATTACTCTCCCAAGTTTTCCCCCTCGAGCGAAGTCGGCGTTGGCCCTTCTGGCCCTAAGAAGGTACCATTTTTCGGTTTTTTGCAAATATCTCTCAAACCATCAACTTTATCAACAAAATACCTATTATAAAAAATAATCTAGAGAAAATTTGTTACAAAAAATGTTCTTTACCGTTTGTCTCTAAAGTAAACCGTTACGATGCTACGACCATTCAAATTCGAACCTTTTTTTGATTCTTGCGGAAAAGTTATCGAAATCATATGCCGTATCAAAGTTTCTACATGTTATAAATATTTGTCAGCATTCCAGGTGCACAAGCTGTTAACTTATTACAAGTATAACAGCTTTTCAATGTAAACAGGCTGTGTTTTTGAAATGGAGTGTTTCCACGCGATGAACAGTATCGCGACTGTCAATGGGTTTTTAAACAACACTTTTATAAAAATTCTTCGGATGCATTTTTGCCGCACAAAATACAATTAACCTTGAAGTCGAACTGTTCACACGATCGCGAGCTTCGGTCCGTTGTTGCCCTTTCCCAAGATTTTATTGCCGCGGCAATATTTTTGTCTTTGGTATACGATTTTTGGCATCTAACATGAACCGTAACATTCTGCAATCCTTGTAATTGCACATGTCTATTATCACGTCTTTTCACACTACTTTCACGTATGGTTCTTAATCCTCTCACCTTCACTATAATAGTGTCTCCATCTTCTAAACCTTTTTCACAAATAAAACAAACGGTTGGATTACCAGCCACGGCCATTGCCTCACTTTCTCTAAACTACAATCTTGATTGATTATTTTTGTCCGTAAACACGTATACACTCAACCAGATCGTTTATGACACTGCTGTGGTATGGGAGCAGCGTTGCCAGCTGTATGGGAGGCCGAGCGCGGCAAGCCAGCTGCATCTGCAGGTGTTACTATCCCCACGTACACAGTGTTGCCAGCGCCCTCGGTGAGAAAGTAATGAAGTCTACATGTAAAATGTACTGAACCTGAACTGAATGTACTTATAACATGTAGAAACTTTGATATGGCATATGATTTCGATAACTTTTCAGCAAGAATCAAAAAGGGTTCCACTTTGAATGGTCGTAGCATCGTAACGGTTTACTTTAGAGACAAATGGTAAAGAAAATTTTTGTAACAAATTTACTCTAGATTATTTTTGATATTTTATTGGTCAAGTTGATGGATTGGGAGATATTTGCAAAAAACCGAAAAATGGTACCTTCTTAGGGCCAGAAGGGCCAACGCCGACTTCGCTCGAGGGGGGGAAAACTTGGGAGAGTAATATCTGGGTCCAAATAAAGCGATTAAAGCAATTTCCAGCTTTCCACTAATTATTTCATTATTGAACTACCTGCGCCTGGCCTACAATGCAAATAAGTTTGAAATAAACTTTAGTGTAACTTGACATTATCGGTGCATCACTCAATGATAAATAACTGAAAAAATTAACTGTTTCTTCTCGTTTATATTTTTCTTGAAGATAACTATTTTTCAGCAAAATGTGTGAAATCATACACGTGTATGGAATTCTGAGAGTAACTAAAATCCGTCATTCCTGAAACAAGGTATTATTTTCTTCGATAAAATTTATTATTAGTTTTAATATCAGAATCAAACTGAATTCAAAAACGCTAGCTTCATTTTCTTAAACATTTAATAGTTTCATTTTCAGGTTTAGATTTTCAGATGGGAGGCAAAAAATATAAAAAAGTATCTCTTACATCCTTTTGGCGCAGAAGCCTATTCAACAACATTTTTGTATAATTTATAGGACAGTGGCTTAATAATACCCTAAGAAAGTATAAGATTACATTTAGCAATTTGTGAAAATGATAAAAAGTTTTTATTTCATTCGATTGTTAACTTGTGTACTGTAAGATAATGTAGTCCTATGAATATCCAAGTGTTAGTACTTCTTTCTTTTGAAAATTTCAGTAACAACTATAAGCCAAAATTAACTTTAATCTTCCTGTAAAAAAGCTAATTAAGTCCGATAGCCAACAACCCATGAGGGCACTGGATTTAAAGACCCGTCTTTGAGTTTATAATAAATACAGTTCCTGGGAGCTTAAAAAGGTTTCCATAGCACACTGTCCGACTCTAGTTAGCGTAACCGCAAAAGCTCCTAGAAGCCCTGCTTTTTTGAATGCATTAATCCGGACCTTATATTCCGATCGAACTTGTATAAAACTACACTAATTTAGAATGAAGGCAAGGGGTTGTTTAATGATAATATTTTGCTGTTTCAAATAGACTTACGAAAGGGTTTTAGAAAATTAAAACAAATCTGACTTTAATGTGGGAGTATGGAGATCAAAACGCTAAAAGTAAATTCTACGAAATCCCAAACGCTCGCCCCAAGAATAATACTGCAGTAAATACAACACATTTATATATTTACTCTTTGGCGTGTACACAAGATAAATCCAACATCAACATCTAACTACTGAATTATGGTGAAAATAATTAATTGTTAATAATTTACTATAAACAGGGAAAGCAGTGTCAGTAAGAGCTAAGGTTTGTCTTGATTACACTAGGCCAGTTGTAAGATGAAATTTAGTAAATTAATGTGGCCCAAAAGTCCCACCAGACATCAAGTTGTTACCGGAGAATATTTTTCACGCAAGAATTAAACACATTCTGCTGTTGGATGCTCCATCCATGACAAATTTTTGTGATGCTAAAGCCGTCTCATTTTAATGCAGTCTACCAAGCTGAGATAAAGAGCATGCGCTGAGAACTAGGCATATCAACAGCACAGTAGAATAAAAAAACCAGTAGTTCTGTGGTTTTGTTCCGTGCATTATTGCGTCCCAGGTTAAAGATACTTTTATTATTAGTTTTACTGTGCTTTTAGTGCATATTAATCTACTTTATTTATTTTTTTGTTTGTCTTTTAATGGTGGTGATGGAAGCTGCACAGAAAAACCAGATCACGTTTGTTATTACAAAAGCTGAAAAATAAACTGGAACATTGGAATTTCTTTTCCTCGTGATTCTGGAAGATAAGTAACTTTATTTGTGGAAAACATAAAATATAAATTTATTATTTACAGTAATTTTAATCATTGTAAAATTAAATATTTTTCTATTTTCCGAGACGTTTTCTGATGTCACAAAAAGCACAATTTGTACCAAATTTATCTATTTATTACCAAGGGCACCGATATTTTGTTTTTACGAAAAAAAATTATGTTTTTTCAACGACAATTCCTCGTTTTAATCTATTTTACTTTCACACCACGTCATGTGAGTAGAAGCACTGTATCGGCAAATTCTCAAAAAATATCAAGAAAAAGTGTTTTTAAGAATAAAATACGAATATTTTACAATCTTTTTATTATAGTACTTCCAAAGTCAGAACGATATAAAAACGCCTACAAAGGAATTCATCCATTTATGAGTAAATCCATTTGTCGGGCGTTTAAATTTTTTGCCGGCGTTTTTATAACGTTACAACTGACTTTGGAAATACTTTAACAGAAATTTTAAAACTGACAAACAAAACACAAAATTTATAATTTGGAGACATTACTAAAGCATTTGTTCTTTTTCATACCTAGCTATTTTATGACCTAAAAAATGTTTGGCAATCATTATTCAATTATTTATAACAAAGTATTTTTCCTACTGTGTATTTTGTTTCGTTTGTCTAGAGAATCTATAGATTTTTAATTTTAAACATGTAAAATGTCAAAAAATAAAATATATACACCTAGTTGCACAAACAGCAGAAGATACTATAGAAGTTTATTAGTAAAGCTGCAAATCGTTTCTGTGTATCATGGTCGTATAGTACAGATGTACTTACTGTCACCTTGACCGCGAAACTCTTTCTCCAGTCCAGTCTATTATTAGATTTCAAGTTGTGTACACATAAAGTCACTTGGGCGTATTGCATATTGTTTTTGTGTTTTCATTTTATTTGTTGTACTGTATTGTTGATATTAATTTAATAATGTAGCAAGGCAGACGTACGTAGGGGTAGAAAACAGCCATTTGCTGACAAAGTGAATAAATTCAAGGTGAATTCCCGGATTTATTCTATGATGGTGCTAAAATAATTTGTAAAGTGTGCGAGAAAGATTTGATGTGATGGGATAAGCGTGATTGTGGACTTCACGTAAATAGTGTACACCATAAAAATAAAAAAAATGGCGTGACTTCGACAACACAGTTTATGTTTGATTTACTATTAATGCTGATTGCCTGTGATGTTCTGCTGCACATACTCGATAAACAATCATTTCGAGAGTTCTGGAATAAATACAATGAAGTTACCAAATCGCACAACGTTATGTAACTATCTACCAACTGTACACGTAGACATGGTAAATAAGATGAAATGTGAATTAAAAAATACATAGCTGTGGTTATCTGTTGATGAAACAACAGATTGTAAAAAAAGTCTGTTTTAAATGTTATAGTACGAGTACTAGACCCTCATAAACCGACAGTTTCGACTGTTACTAGCTAGCAAAAGACTAAGTCAGTGTACTAGCGAAACAATTACCAGGGTGGTGCTGGAGGCGTTAGAAAAATTTGAACTGTCAAAAAGTCAAGTGTTGATGCTTGTGACTGATGGCGCCGTGACAATGCGTTCGGTAGGCCGTTCTTTGCAAGAACAAGGTTGTACGTTTATACATGTTATGTGTAAAGTGCATGTTTTACATCTTGTGGCAGAAACTATTCGAAAATGTTTTCCAGAGGTGGATGCATTAATAGCAAGCACAAAAAAAGTATTTCTTAAATTCCCCTAAACGTCTCCGTTCATTTCATAGCAAGTGTCCCAGTATTCCTGAACCACCACAGCCGATTCTTACACGTTGGAGAACATGGTTGCAGGCTGCTTTTTATTATGTTGAATATTTCCAACAAATAAAAACTGTGTACTACAATTCAATCCAGATGAGGCTGCAGCTATTAAGGAAAGCCAGACAAAATTAGAAGATATTTCCGTTGAAACAGCTTTAAAAAAATATTGCGAAGAACTATAAACCGTTACATGACAGCATACAAAAATTAGAAAACAGTGCGTTGTCGTTAGTGGAGTCACTGCAAATAGTGGACGAAGTAAACCTACTGATACACGATATATATAGGTGACGCAACAAATGAGCGCGTTAAAGAAAATTTCGCAAGTGTGTTAAATGAAGACACCGGTTTTACCAAATTAAGACAAATATGTGATAATGCAGCCCCAGATCCGTTAAGTGTGTTCAAAGACTATTTTACGTATGCGTGTATTACATCAATAGATGTCAAAATATAAGAATATATTTTCACCAAAGCAAACATCACTCATGGAGACAACCATAGAAACATACCTGATGCTGCAATGGCTACATATCTTCTCCAGTTTGTGATAAGCAAGCTAGTTCATCAAGCTAGTTAAGAGGGTAAGTTTTACATACATTGTTATAAATTGTAACAGTTTATTGTTTCTCGTATTAGTTAATTTCGCGTACGCCACTGTCACAAGGAACATTTTTGACAGCCCTATTTATTAGTGACAACCATAAAAACTGTTAATGGACATGAATAAGAGTTAAGTCTTTTAAGTTACCCCATGTCTTTCATTGACGCACGATAGATTGCATTACAACTGGTCGGCTTTATAAACATTATTATATTAAGTATATTACAACAGATATGTATATGCCTGTAAAACACAGTTCAGCAAGAAGTCGCCATCTAACGGAAGATTATTGCAATTTACGAAGACGAACACAACTAGATATTTTAAACCAAAGAATTGTCTTAAAACATAACCTTAATGAAGCTTAATAAATTTAGCTGTTGTCATCAATAGCTCTTTGCAATATAATTTAGTTTTTCAATGATTATAATTGCTATATTGATCCGTTCTGTGAAACTATTGATATTTATTATAAATTCAAACTGATAATTGCAAAAATATACTTTTGAGAATTTTTAAAGTTATGATATTACTGTTAGATGGGTGAATTTATTAGCGAGTAATTTCGTTTTACTTATTCTGGGTTTGATGAACAGAATAGTTTTAATTAAAATTATATTATTTTGACAACATAATATGTATTATATTTTTTTTAATAATTCATTATCAATGAGATAAATAGCCGGTAAAGTGGTTATTTAAATAGGTACGTATATTTTTTACCTATCTGTGATAAATTTTTTGTAAGTATAAATAAAATTAAGTAGCACGTTGATATTACATTTCAGTTTAATCTTTTTTTCCAATTTTCTTGAGACTAATAATTTTTTAATTATATTAATTTGTAATTATTTTTAATTGGGATTCATAAAAGGTCTACTGCTGTCCATTATTAACTAACAACAATTCGACCTAGCTTTATTTGCTTACAAAATATGCCATACAGAATCTCATAAATATTTATAACTATTGCCATGTTAAAATTTCATGTATGTACGTTTTGCATAGGGTGGTATAGCTGACATGTTTGTAACACACCTATTGTCAACTCTAATAGATGGCCAAATTCAAACTGATAATTGCAAAAATATACTTTTGAGAATTTTTAAAGTTTTGATATTACTGTTAGATGGGTGAATTTATTAGCGAGTAATTTCGTTTTACTTATTCTGGGTTTTTGATGAACAGAATAGTTTTAATTAAAAAATTATATTATTTTGACAACATTATATATTATATTTTTTTAATAATTCATTATCCATCGAGATAAATAGCCGGTAGAGTAGTTGTTTAAATAGGTACGTATATTTTTTACCTATCTGTGATAAATTTTTTGTAAAAGTATAAATAAAATTAAGTAGCACGTTGATATTACATTTTCAGTTTAATCTTTTTTTCCAATTTCTTGAGACTAATAATTTTTTAATTATTAATTTGTAATTATTTCGGTGGGATTTGTAAAAGGTCTACTGTGACCATTATTAACTAACAATTCGACCTAGCTTTATTTGCTTACAAAATATGCCATACAGAATCTCATAAATATTTATAACTATTGCCATGTTAAAATTTCATGTATGTACGTTTTGCATAGAAATTGGTATAGCTGACAAGTTTGTAACACACCTATTGTCAACTCTAATAGATGGCCAAATTAAAGAGTAATTACGTGAAATGTATACTCAATGTACTATATGTATATATATATATATATATATATATATATATATATATATATATATATATATATATATATATATATATATATATATATATATATATATATATATATAGAAAACGTGTATGAAGCTCTTTATAAACTAAATACAATAAAGAATTGAAATAATAAAAAAGAAAATAAATAGAATAATAGTAACTAATAAAATAAAGTTCGATATCGGCAAGTTACAAGGTCGAAACCAGGGTCGGCGTTAGGGAATATTTGTTATTAATTTATATACCAATTAAAAGCAATTATTTACTCTGACAAATATTTACTATGACTAATATCTTTCAATCGCTCATCTTGTATATTAGCACTAGCAGTTTACACCAAGTCAAGTACAAAGTTACATATGTACATCGGTGAAATTAATTTACGGAGAGTAGTGTAATTTCGGTGATTAAACGATATGACGATAAGCTTCCAGGGCTCAATGCGACGGTAAGTTCGATAATTATTTAACGGTGGCTGGTCCAGCTCAACCCAGTGTGAACATGTGGTTGTCTAAATGTTTATATAACGTTAATTAACATTTGTGTAACGTTAATTAATGTTATATAAACGTTTAAACAACAATGCGTCCCTCTGGGAACGCCTTGAAGAACCACGGAAATAAATAATCACGGAATTGGTGACGGCGGTGCAAAAAATAACCACTAGACTGGTGATGGCGGTGCAGGACGGTAAAATGTCTACCAATAATAAGAGGTCTAGCTTAGCGCGCTAAAAACCTCATGATGCTATACCAGGTATTCTGCCGGCCGACGTCGTCGTCGGATACTGAATTCTAACCAAATGAGGCCAAGCTCAACGCATTTAAGACTCCTCAACTACCATGCTCTGCGCGCTGAGAGTAGTTGTCAATAGAAAACTGAATTGATTTTCTTGGGCGAATCTATTTATACCATAATTGTGACCTTGTTGACGTCTCATACTTCATGGTGGAAGAAAGTGCGCAGCACATGCCAAACGGTAATTGCAGAAACTATAAAAATGAACATATGCATGATTCATTACATGCGCGATAGCACAAGACGAATGGAATATCTGAAACTTTAGTAAAGAACATATGTATGATCATTACAAATTTACGAAAATATCTTCGGTTTATTTCGGAATCCCCTGTATACTTCATATTCGGCAATAGATCTGCGTTGTATTAGTAATAAATAAGGGTATATTTTGCTCACTACATATTGTTAATATTTTTTCCTGGGGAAATTTCAATTTAAATAAAACGTGCCTTATTCACCGAGACGGCTTTAACGGCAAAATTCTCGATAATCCCCTAAGTGAATGCAACAAAGCCCACACTTAACATCGAATTGATGTCATTCTTCTTATAATAATTCTCCAAATTAAATGATTAAGTAGTGAAATATCTGAGCCGTCCTAGAAATTACCCCTCCTTGATTAATCTTTAGATCGGTATTAAGGCTTCCATTTGTAAAACAATACGTCATTTAGATTACCATGTCGCTTAATAAATCTCACTTTCCTGCAAGACGTCTGGATTTATGTTTTGGAGAACGTTGTATAACATATGCGAGGAGCAGATAGAACCAATTACAAATTGGTAGTTGCTCATGAGAGATACATAGCAGTACATGTACAGATGCTGTTGAAGATTTAATAACCACTTAAGATGGGTCTGGGGAGAACTGATATTTTATGACTTTACTACTGTTCTGAAGTTGGTTGCGTAATTAAATAATGTACATGAGGAGCATCGCATATCAATTGTTATTTTGAGGGAAACACTATAGATCATAAGGGAGAGACGAAGATAATTTACATATGAGTATATTATAAATCTTCCTCTGCCTAAATTAAGTAACGTGCTTTTGTGATTACTTGGGTGAGTCGAAAAACGAAAAATTATGTTTCTAAATGCGTTTACTCGTAAAAATGTGCCTATAGGCTCATTAATTAATTGGACTATTTTTTTTGCAAAAACAATTTTCTGTCTGCAAATCATCCCCAAATCTTTGGCACAGTAAAAAAATTAAAAACATAAGGTGTCTCGGAAATGCATGGACCACGATGAGTGGAAATGAATAGAAAAGAAAATAAATGTGTACAGAATGCTAATTAAAGCTGTAAATCGTTTCTGTGTATCATGGTCGTAGAGTACAGATGTACTTACTGTCGCCGGTATTCATCTTGACCGCGAAACTCTTTCTCCAGTCCAGTCTATTATTAGCTTTCGAGTTGTGTACACGTTAAGTCACTTGGGCGTATTGCCTATTGTCTTTGTGTTTTTATTTTATTTGTTGTACTGTATTGTTGATATTAATTTAATAATAAAGCATTGCAGACGAACGCAGAGGTAGGGAACGACCATTTGCTGATAAAGTGCATACATTTATAGGTGAATTCCTGGATTTATTCTATGATGGTGCTAAAATAATTTGTAAAGTGTGCTAGAAAGATTTGATGTGTTGGGATAAGCGTGATTGTGGACTTCACGTAAATAGTGTACACCATAAAAATAAAAAAAAATGGCGTGCCTTCGACAACACAGTTTATGTTTGATTTACTATTAATGCTGATTGCCTGTGATGTTCCACTGCGCATACTCGATAAACAACCATTTCGAGAGTTCTGGAATAAATACAATGCTCAGGTGAAATTACCAAGTAGCACAACGTTATGTAACTATATACTAAGTTTACACGTAGACATGGTAAATAAGATGAAATGTGAATTAAAAAATACACGGCTGTGGTTATCTGTTGATGAGACAACAGATTGTAAAAAAATCTATTTTAAATGTTATAGTACGAGTACTGGACCCTCTTAAACCGACAGTTCTACTGTTACTAGCTAGCAAAAGACTAAGTAAGTGTACTAGCGAAACAATTATCAGGGTGGTGCTGGAGACGTTAGAAAATTTGAACTGTCAAAAAGTCAAGTGTTGATGTTTGTGACTGATGGCGCCGTGACAATGCGTTCGGTAGGCCGTTCTTTGCAAGAACAAGGTTGTACGTTTATATATGTTTCGTGTAAAGTGCATGCTTTACATCTTGTGGCGGAAACTATTCGAAACGGTTTTCCAGAGGTGGATGCATTAATAGCAAGTACAAAAAAAGTGTTTCTTAAATCTCCTAAACGTCTCCGTGCATTTCATAGCAAGTGTCCCGGTATTCCTGAATCACCACAGCCGATTCTTACACGTTGGGAACATGGTTGCAGGCAGCTTTTTATTATGCTGAATATTTCCAACAAATAAAAGCTGTGATACTACAATTCAATCCAGATGAGGCTGCAACTATTAGGAAAGCTAGACAAAATATGAAGATATTTCCGTTGAAACAGCTTTAAAAATATTGCGAAGAAATATGAACCATTACATGAAAGCATAAGAAAATTAGAAAACAGTACGTTGTCGTTAGCGGAGTCACTGCAAATAGTGGACGAAGTAAATCTACTGCTACACGCTATAGGTGATGCAACAAATGAGCGCGTTAAAGAAAGTTCACAAGTGTGTTAAATAATGACACCGGTTTTACCAAATTAAGACAAATATGTGATGGTGCAGCCCCAGATCCGTTAAGTGCGTTCAAAGACCATTTTACGTATGCGTGTATTACATCAGTAGATGTCGAACGGTCGTTTTCAAATATATATGGATATGTTTTCACTAAAGCAAATATCACTTATGGAGATAACCATAGAAACATACTCATGATGCTGCAAAATGGCTACACATCGTCTCCAGTTTGTGATAAGCAAGCTAGTTCATCAAGTTAGTTAAGAGGGTAAGTTTTGGATACATACATTGTTATAAATTGTAAGAGTTTATTGTTTCTCGTATTAGTTAATTTCACATACGCCACTATCCCATGGAACATTTTTGACAGCTCTAATGAAAATATTTCGAAATCTTAGGCCCCATTACACCGAAACAATAAAAACGTGATGTTAGTAAAAATGTATTATTTACAGTTTTTTATTTAATCAATGAAATTAGAATACACTGTGTTGAGATTTTCAATGTCTGATCTTTGTTTAGACTATCGCTGTCTTTTTTATGCATATCGTATGATTTAATCCGTTCTTGAAAATTGTTTGTTTGTCTATAATCTTCATATCTTTAAAAATTGAATTGATAGAGATTATTTGGGCTATGTTCCGACAAGCGTAGTAGGATTACTTTTTTCTTTAAGGGTTATGTATATTCTTTTGGTCATTTTCATGTTCGTTCACTCGTGTTTTTAGATACCTACTGGTTTGACCTAGAAATTTTATAAATAACATCGATTCAGATCTTTAGGTGTTGGCCTTGATTTTATTAAGAAATAATTTTTTGTTTGTATTTTCACTTTTATATAAATTGGTTTTCTCTATAAAACTTGGCCTATCCCAATTATACGTAAATATCATATTGGTACAAGGCTACTATTTCTATACTTATCAATAAAATTGAAAATTTTCGATGTTTAATGTGACTAGCTTCAGCATGTATATTAAAAAAAAAATTTAAATTGGAGATATGCATATTTTTTCGGTTTTTAGCATAGAATTACCGAAAATTTAATTCATATCATATGTTTTAGCACTAATTTATGTACAAAAGGACACAGTTATAAGTTTTGAAACTGGCAACAGATTAAAGATATTCCATCCGAGTAAAGAAAGGTATTAAAAATTACGTATTAAATAATAGTAAAATTAATATAAAGAATATCTGACTCCAAATAAAAAATTTGCAATATATTTCGTTTTAATATTATGATAAATCTAATGCTAAAGTCTAAATGAAATAAATGAGAGTTTTCAGATCGAGCACCCCTGTTCAAACGCTGCCACCGCATTACAGCTTCACCAAAGACCACCAATTAGCTAGATACGCGAGAACAAAACAAAACAATACAATATTCGCCATTTTCGCCTATCCCCTTCACCTGTGTAAATAATAGAGAAGGATAATGATCTGAGTTATGAGATTTAATTAAAGGAGAAAATTACTGTTTGAAGTAATTAATAATAGAGAACTCGAATGTTTCACAATTAGACGATTCCAAATATGCTTTCGATAGCTCCAAGTTTAATAAAACTGATCAAACGACTCTGGTTCCATTCGGTGGCGCAAAAGACTATTAAAGAAATCGTTTTGCCCCACCCGATTCCTTTAATTATCATTAAAGCTTCACGCGACCATTTATACTACTAGGGATTAGTGCTCTTCCCCCAGGATATTCGCTCTCAGGGTGGGGCCCCCCGCCTCTCCACCCTGACGGTAATAGCATTAGGATGAGTTTTAAAGAGTTCAACAACAAAATAATCATAGTACTTACTAGTACTAATGTCTTATTTATTGAAGTATTAACTTGCGATGGGGAGGACTTCGACGTTTTAATTTTGAATTCACCAAACTGTTGGCCAAATGAATCTAATAATGTAATTTTCTGGTGCAATTTTTAAAGATGTATTATATTCAAATCAATAGGAGGTGTCG
>JANEYF010004273.1:0-12504 GCA_029963845.1 Rhamnusium bicolor | reverse complement strand
AGGACCCTGAACAACAAGAGGTGAATGCGGACAAAATTCATTTTCAGTGATGAGGCCCATTTTCACCTCGATGGCTTCGTTAATAATTGGCAAAACTGCCGTATTTGGGGCTCAGAAAATCCACGAATGATTCATGTGAGTGTTGTAATGTATCCAAAACTTGTCACTGTTTGCTGTGAATTGTAGTCTGGAGGAATCATTGGGCCGTTTTTCTTCGAAAACGAGGCAAGCGATGCAGTAACGGTGAATGGCGAACATTATCGTGCTACGATAACCCAGTTTTTTGTGTCTCAATTGGAAGATATTGCTCTCGACGACTTGACGACGGCTGAAACCACATGTCGCGACATGCGGTTTCAGCCGGACGGTGCCACTTGCCACTCGCCCGTGAAACATTGACGGTCTTGCACCAATCTTTTCCTGGTCGTGTCATCTCTCGGTTTGGTGACCAGAATTGGCCGCCAATGCTCTTGCGATTTAACACCTTTGGACTTTTGGCTGTGGGGATATCTGAAGCTACAGGTTTATGCCAACAATCCTGCGACCACCGAAGCATTGAAGGCCTAAATTAGATGCTATATCAACGAAATACCGCCACATGTATGCATCACCGTTATTCAAAATTTCGCCAAAAGAGTATCGCATGTGCCAGCAAAGCTGTGACAGCCATTTACCAGATGTGTTGGTCCATACATAACTTCCAAATATCTACATTATAACTCGATAAATATTTCATTACTTTGCTACAGAAACCATGTTTTATTGAACCCTTGAAATATTGCGCTATTATTGAAACAGCCTTTATAAAGCGTAAATTTCAATCGTAATTTATTTTCTGCAAAACTTCGTCATTTGGTCTTGATAGTTATGCCTTAAAGTAATGTTTGGGTCCCATGTTCCAATACCAAGATATGCCAGCCTAAATTTCACCAGCTGTGATTGACAGATACCTAATCATCAAAGGTAAATACTTAAAAATTATTAGAATAAATAATTTTAGAATAATTATTATATTTAACTCTAAATTTCATGAAGAAATTGCCTTTCAAACATTTGTAAAATCAAACGGAAAATCGTCAGCATGTATCTCGAGACATGGCGTTAATAAAAAAGTTCTGTTCTCTACTAACCTAATTAATTAGTAATAATTACGATATTTTGTTTATTTTTAATGACAAAATTACGCATAAGAACTAGTATGACTAATTGTTTTTCACCACAAACTTTGAACGCGTTCACACTATTTCCAATTACATGAGGTTTCGAAGAAGACATTTTGTCAACAGATTTGATAAATAAAATAACCACAGACACTTGTTGCTTTGTGGTACGTATTTCATAAACTTATGGCAATCTTGCATATATTAAGAAACTACTGGTTATTTTTTTTCTCTCGGCCTTTTGGTACATTGAATAACACTAAATTCAAGTTAGGATTATTTCGTAAATAAACCGAACAATTTTTCAAGGTAAGTCAAATATATGTATTTCGTTCAATAGGGAACTTGCACATTTTTTTTACTTCATAAAAATGTTCTACAATACTAAAAATAAGATATGCAAAATATGTCGCCTTATTCCCAATAACAAATTTGTTATAAATTATTAAGTTTGCGCGCGAGCGAACCGTTTCAAACAGGTTCAAAAGCAAGGGAGTAGTCGTGACGATCACACCATACCACGACGGAGATCCTAGCACTCGACTGCTTGCATTGTACCGTTGTGTAAGGGCGAAAACACAACACAGCAGTGCGACGTCGCATCGCAGAAATCAACGACGTCGTAGAAATTTGCGATGCGACGTCGCTTAGTACAATACTGGGCGAAACCACATAACATTGCGGTGCGACGACGCATCGCAAATTTCCACTGTTCGTTATTTCTAGCGATGCGACGTCGCACCGCAGGTAATTGACCGTTTTCAACTGAGGAGATCGGCAATGATTCTCTCAGGAGCAACGCACGCGTCAAATCACTGAAGTCTGGTTGTCTTTTATACGCGACTTTTGGTGGTATTATTGTCAACCTATAAATCTTTTATTGTATTTTGCGTGTTATTGTTAATCAAATATATATTTTTATATTTATCATATGGCTAGATTTGTACTGTGGATTGCGAAACAGAAATCTCGTTTATATCCTTTGTATTGTATAAAATGATTTATTTTGTTGGAAAAAATGTTTTATAAGCCGTTGCGCAGCTTACTTGGTTTTTATATTTAATTATAACACGCCATATACATCAAACGTGTCGTTTCTGGTATAGGTCTTCTGTGGCCGTGCAATGAACGTTCATCGCATCGCATTGCTCGACATTGCTTTTGCGGTGCGTCGTCGCACCGCAGTGTTGTGGCCTGCAACAGACGTAGGACACGTCAGGTGGTCACATCTCACTGCAGCGTCTTCTGTGATGCGTGGCGATGAAATTTTAACGTTGCGTCATCGCATCGTATCGCCGTGTGCGATGTTGCTTTTGCGATGCGACGTCGTACCGCTGTGTTGTGTTTTCGCCCTAAGAATACTACAGTAAAAGTGCCAGATAAAATATTTATAATGTTGCCAGAAGATAAGATTCGTCGATCAAAATGGCTAAAAGCGTGTAGAAGAAATGAAAAAGACATTTACAGAGCAGTAGGTCTCTTAATGTGTGTGAAGATCATTTTAATGTAGGTACATTATTAAATACTATATGTCTATCTACTAGTTTTGCCCAGGCGGCAATAAAATATTCCGAATTCCGAATTTTCAATTTTAATTAGGTAGGATTGAAGAAAGAATGTGTATACAATGTTAGAAAATAAGATTAGTAGATAGAATGTAATTTAGTGATACTAAGTAAAGGTAATTTCGGTGCGAAAGTAAACAGCTATTTATTATTATACTCTTCGCAAATACGATTACGAAGAGTATATTGCATTTGATCGGGACATTTCTAAAATCGTTAATATCGCTCGCAGAGAAAAATCATTTCGTTCGTCATCGAATTCTGAACAACTTTCAAAATGTCCGTCTGTTCATCTGTCCGTCCGTCTGTCTGTCCGTCACGTTTCTTGTAAGCACGATAACTAAAGAAAAATCCTTTCGAATTGAAATTTGGGCTATAAGTTAGTGTTAGCTAGAGCAAGAAATCCATTGTTTTTGAAAAAATCAAATAGTAAATAAAAAAGTTATAGGACATTTTATTTAAAAATATGAATCTACAGAGGGTTGCAATTTTCAATGTGCTACTAAAATTGAAGTAATTTTCTAAAGACACCAAATGCTGTAAAATATACCACCACAAATTTCGCTCTTCGCAGTTGGCATCATCGGAGATGAAAAAAATTTAAAATTAAATATGTGAACAATATATTAGGTATTGTAAGAATGAATCTTAGTTTATACTATAAAATATACTGCCACGCGTTTCGCAAATACAGTCGGCACCATCGGGAGAGAAAATTAAATATGTAGTCAATACATTAGGTATTGTAAGAATGAAGTTTATGAGACAAACACAAAAGATTCTTTCAAAAACTGCGAAGAGTATCCTACAGAATGTGCAACAATTATATAAAAGTTCAATAACACTACTGTCTGCGAAGAATAAAATGTTTACCTCTAGTATATATAGTATATTGCAAATACCTTTCCCTTGTCCTTTAATTTATTCTATTCAAATCTTACATTTATCTATTATGTGAATGATAACACGACACAATCACTTATTTCCTTTGCCCCAAAACATAGTACGAAAATATCTACGATAGGTAATTATACATTTGCGCAACATTTCCTTTGCAGCAAATGTCTTCTATAGAGACACTTTACGCGTGTGTACAAAAAAACACGAAAAATATAGAAGTGGCTGTTGTAAAGAATTACCCTAAATTCTTTCAAACATAAGACTAAGTCTGCTAAAAATGCTTAGTTGCGACTAAGCATTTTGTAGTTATTTCTTTTTATTCCGTGATCAAGTCATAACTATTTTATGTTTATAAATTATTACTAAGAGCTAAAAAAATACATACTTCTGCCTTGACCCCGCGGACCTCTCAAAGGGAAAAACTTTCACTATTTTGTATAAAAGATGCCACCATAAACATATCCACTTTAGGCAAATTATCAGATTGGCCCTTTGAAAAACCTTGATCAGTCATTTTAAAATATCTGTACAACTACAATAAGCGGTACTATAAAACACAATTATATATTTATATCAGAACAGTCACTAACAAATCAACCACAGTCTTATAACACCGGTAAACATCTGATTGTATTGCTTCCCGGCGCGACGACTACCGAATATGGAATGGTGTGACGTCACAGTCAATAGTAGCTCGTTTCGGGCCACTTCAATTTTATCGCTGTTTAGATTCTTCATACTGATCGCGTGGAATTAGAAAACTTATTTTTTTGTGAAGTACACGTTTTATTACAACGTTACGATATGTTTTTTAGTATTATTTATATTTTTTAAAATTATAGGCAAGTTCCCTATTGAAACATAGAGTAATAGAATGTGTTCCTTTATAACGACAATAATTTAAATGGTTCAGACTCCTTAAAAAACAATGTTGTAACCTAGTGTAGAAAATTATCCAAAAAAATATGAAAGAAGCCCAGCTGAAAAAAGTATTTTAGATAAAACGAGCGGTGGTGTGACGGACGTGGCGAGAAAAAAATCTTGAAAGCTATGTTCCGTTATTTTGAGTGATTATTATTAAAAATAGTTT
Source organism: Rhamnusium bicolor (assembly GCA_029963845.1). Classification (NCBI taxonomy): domain Eukaryota; kingdom Metazoa; phylum Arthropoda; class Insecta; order Coleoptera; family Cerambycidae; genus Rhamnusium; species Rhamnusium bicolor. The sequence goes on along the minus strand of JANEYF010004273.1, from coordinate 7,789 downwards.
TAAATTTTTGCTCCCCCTAATTAAAATTATGTTAGGACGCCCATGCTGCTTCATCTTTCTCATAAAAACGTAATTTTTACTTCATTCAGAGAGGTATCTTTGGGCCGGTTTTTCAATCGAGGGTTAACGCATAAGCAACTCAAAGTTAACCTTGCATTATTTCAAATGTTCCGTATTTCAAGTGCAAATTAACTATCTAATCTTAAGATAACTTAAGTTAAAATAAACCTATAGATGAAGAATGAGTTTGAAGGCCAAAATCCAAAATTATTGGTACATAGTCTTCAGTTACTTAGAGGAATGAAATCAGAATTACTCCTTTTTGCGAAGAAAATTTATTATTGAAAAAACAATGTTACAATTAATTTAGCCTCTAATTAAATTGTAGGTGTCATAAATTTTGCAGTTTAACCCTCGATTGAAATATCGCTGTTTAGAGGATTCTCCGACAGTGCTTGTTAAAAACCCACAAACCCTAGTTATAATTAGGGCGCCTTATCCATTCAAAATCCATTTGTTGGCCTTAGGGCGGGTTGTAAAACCAGCTTTTAGGTACAATATTCCATCTTTTTTGCATTTTAACTGTGAATAGTTCGTAAAAAGGTCAAGAGACTAATATGAAAGAATAAAATTCCCTGTTAAATACATAAATGTTGACCTATGGTATTTGATGTCAATACATAATACGAATTCAACCTATTTTTCATTCAGTCACTATAAATGTATTAAATTAAAGCTCTTGAATAATTGTATCGTTCTGAGGAAAAATGAAAAAGTGTTTAAAAACAAGGGAATGTGTTTGCTATATACCAACCATACCAACGGATAATAAATTAATAGAGCATTAGCAGTGACGTCACAATAAAGCCGCTGCACAGCTGATCAGCCGGGGACAACTAGAGGTGTAATAGGTATAATTTTAATAGTATTTTGTGATCCATTTAAAAAATAATGCAGAATATTTCGTGTTTATATAGCTCTGTTTAACAATGTGTTCTTAAATCTGAATTAAGTTTTTTTAACTGAAAATGTTTTACATTTTGTCGTGAAAATTTATAATAAAACACGTTCTAAGTAGGTATTAAACACTCATTATTTGTAACTGAAAATTTGTAAACCATTCTCAAATATATTTTATATATAAATTTATATGTACACACATATAAATACAACTGCAAAATCGATAATTCTGCGATCGAGAAGCAGTTGTAAACTTATCCCATGCGGCAAAGACGGATGGAGATATGTACCTACAATACGAGCAGCTGCTTGATACAAGGTCATAGTGGGAAATATTTCGTAGAATTATCGTGTTTTCAGTCATATTCAGGGGTACATTTACATACATAAGTATAGTCCAATGAGATCGAGGCCTACAGGCGCCAAACTCAAAGGGGCGCCAATGAATGCACAAATGTAAAATAAATGAATTATCAAATTTCTCCTTTCAGCAAATAAAATTATCGCTCCATTAATGTATGGCCTAGAACTTTTTTGATTATTCCCGGTCTTTTTCGAACAATTCTAGTTCCGTCTTTATAAATTTGGAGTTCCATGGCTATTATTTGTTTTAATTCTGGTGGTATATAATGCTATCTTGAGATACCTCTTCACAAGAGAACAAATAAGTTCGAAATCGATCTGTCTGGTTGGGAATTGACAAATGATATTGGCTATCGATCTATCATGATTTGAAGGTGTAATTCAATGCAGGTCGGGGTATTTGCCCGCTGAGTAGTTGTTTCCTTCAAATCATATTTAATCACATTAGTTTAGTCCACCTGGGCTAGGGGTCGCCGCTCTCGGTACTTGCTGTGATGCAAGTCGCTATCCGCCACAGAGACATCGAGGATGTCGGTCGGATAGTAGCATTCAGACCATATGAGAAGTTTCATACCTCTCACCACTATTTATATATATATATATATATATATATATATATATATATATATATATATATATATATATATATATATATATATATATATATATATATATATATATATATATATATATATATATATATAAATATATTTGAATGAAAATGTACTATCAATATTTTCAAATAAAAAGTAACCAGTGAATATCTGCGCAGAATTTAATTTGTAAAATTTTAAGATAAGCTTTACGAGATATTCATAGGATACCTACGAATACTGACCACCAGGTGGTGTATACGTTTAGCAATATTAATAAAATATTCAGAAATTATTATGGATCACATACAAATGTCAAATGAATATAGTTTATGTCCATCACGATTATCCATAGAATATTCGCTGGATATACATACATACGTGCTGTCTACATTGTGATAAAAATGTCTCAATTGGATATTGCCTATACATACATATATATTGTATGGATACAGCGAGCACCGTTTCAAGTCGAGCAGGCGATAAAGGGAAAACAAATAATGACGTGTATGGATAATGCCCTCTGCACCTGTAGTGAGAACCACGCCATGTACCAACAATACATCACATAAGGAATCTATACACGTATGGTTTATTTCATACTTATTTGCAACATATAAATATAGTTTAAAAAAACTAAAAACACGCTTTTAAAGCACATCAAACTAAAAAAGTGAAAAATAATTATTAATATAAACTGAAGACAATAATGAACGAAAAATACTAGTATTATTGTGAAAAAAGCGTGGGTTGCTCGATATACGAAAAATATGGCACAAAGCGCCCCACGCTTTTTTCACAACAATACTAGTATTTTTCGTTCATTATTGTTTTCAGTTTATATTAATATTATAATAATAATTATTTTTCACTTTTTAGATTGATGTGCTTTAAAAGCGTGTTTTTTAGTTTTTTTAAACTATATTTATTTTTCACTTTTTTAGTTTGATGTGCTATGAAAGCGTGTTTTGTAGTTTTTTTGAACTATATATTGCTTATTGATGCTGATATTATAACATATTACGATCCAACAGATATTTCTGAGAAAAAAATATTTTTTTATTTCAGCCATGGGATTTCAACTCACGCCCGAGGAGTCCATCGTTTCGCGTCGACTAAGACTTGCCTGCTCGGCCAACGACCGAACTGAGAATCACGGAATATACTTACAATATTAAGCCTCTTGCTCTCACGCAGAGGATACGTGAGGAAAGGACTGGCGATCCTGATCAGGATAATGATATAAACTTATCAAATTATTGTATTGTTACCGGTTCTTCGTAAGTGTACAAAGTTTCAATTAAATCTGTCCGTTTAAAGTGGGTCAAAATCGAGTCCAAAGAGTCGGTTACAAACAAACAAACAAACAAACAAACATACAGGTGAAGCTAATAAAATTGTGTTAAAAACGTCGACTTCTTAGATGAGGGATCAAAGAAGCTGACGTTTTTTATGTTGCAAATAAGTTTGAAAATAAACTATACATCATTTGCTTTCCTCTAACACCTGTTCGAGTTGAATCAGCCCTCGCTGTATGTATTTAAAGACACCTCTGAATTAAAAGTAGTAACATCGTTAGTAAAATGAGGAGTACGCCACTGTCATGAACCGTATTTAAATTTTGCATGTTGTTATGGTTATATTATGTTTAAAGTATACCTATTACGGTACAACATGGTATCATGGCATAAAGCGTACAATTTTAAAATATAATCGAGTTGAATTTAGAATTATAAGAAAACTTAACCAGTCGTAAGTATAGGACCCAATTATGTACATATGTACATACATAATATGTAACAGACCACAATAAACGGAGGTATGAAAGAAAAGAGAATTCGTGAAATGAAACACAAAAATTAAAATTAAACGCAAAGAATATAAAATGCAAAGCACGCCATGCACTACTAGAGTTTTCCATTTCTTCCAGAAAATGCTGGAAGCGCGTGTATTTTGATCGAGGCGAATTCTACGGACGCAGGCGCCCGTCAAGCCGGTGGTCGCGAGTCGCGAACGAGAGTTCTACAGTTTGCCCTACCTCCACCTCTTCCCAGTGCGGCGTGAACTAGTGGAGTGTGTGGTTGGGCCAAAGTAATCTAATTCACCAGAATCTTATCAACCGTGAAAAAATACTGTGAAGTGCTTACCGTCCATATTAACGAAAGTTACATACCCAGTGCTACTCCACTTAATATTATAAAAATTCAGCTCGTTCTTATTTTAACTTAATAAGTAGTTCTAGTGATTATGGGTACAGCATACAAGCATGTTGATGTGAATATGGAAGACTCTGGTAACAGTTGTGGAAGCAGTGTTGTATCTGATTTTAGTGGTCCATCAGATCAAACAGATTTCGATGGGGATGGTGTCCAGGTGTCAGATTTGGAAGGGGACAATGAATCGCATATTCTACAGGTTGGTAAAAACTTCTTGCTTACCGTATGGGACGGGTGTAATTACGCTCCTTCAGACCCTACACATGCGTACTTTGGGGCGGTAATTTTCGTAATGGAATTTGGGTAACTATTTCTCATTTCGTGCAGCCGAAAATATGCCAACGAAACTCCAATATGACGACATTACAGCTTGAAATTCGTGCATGAAATGCAGTTTACTGACTACGATGTCTAAATTGTGTATTGATAAAACAAATGGTCCGGTCGTAAATTAATTACAGTTGTTTATCGTTTGGACAATAACTGATACCATTTACCATGGTGGTCGTAAATTAATTACAGTTGTTTAGCGTTTGGACAATAAATGATACAGTGGATTATGTCTGTGTATCTGATATTTCGCTAGCAAACTAGGTAGACCAATATTTTTTTTTCTCTTGCATCATAAAATGTAAAGTAATATCAATATGTTCGTGTATGATTTTGATTGTTCAAAGTCCGTAGGGAAAATCGTAACTAAGTTTTATATGCTAGCTTGTTAGTTTTTAATAATCTGGTAATAAAGATTAGTCATGTTGACTTTTAAGTATCTATAATTCTATTTTAATAATTATGCAACAGCCAGGCGTGACCTACGTTAATCTTGTTCTTTTTGAGTTTCTGTCGATACTAAAAAAATATTTTAAGCAATTTTCCGGTTATCCCGTTAATTTTTGAGCCATTGTGTACTAAACGTATTGGTAGTGATGGATACGAACGAAAGTTTCATTAAATAAATGATATTAATTAACCAATTAATCTTTTGTCGAATTTTATGTAAATACCCGAGGAGTCTCAAAATTATTCTGTTACATATTGTACCAAATTTCCGTATCCAAAGCAACAAACAAACAATTATTAAAATAATTGTACCTACATTATTTATCTAGTTTATGTGGTGTGTGTACGGAATAAACTATTCTCATTTTTAGACGCAACAAGTAAAGAGGCTTTACATCCGAGTTATGTATAAAAATCAGCGTCTTCTCTGTTAGGTCGTTTACAACTAACAGACAAATATTAATTAATAAAAAATGTGTCTCTAAGTATTTGGTTGGTAACCTAATTTGCAGCTGTTAGTTTTTTTTTAAATATGCAGAAATTTTCCAAAGATAAGCTCGTACTGGAATTTGCAGTAATGTAATAAATAACCTTCAGGTAAGCAAGAAATAATTAGTTATCTCGTTTTTATTGCAGTAAATACAAATATGTGTCAATTTTTTAAAAGCAATTTGCATTAATGGTGATTGGCTGAAAAATGGCACATAGCATGTCCTACACTATAACAATGCTATTAATTCAATTAGACAATTAAATATTATTGAGTATGGTGCCTAGCATATATTTCTAATCGTGCCTTAAATAGGTTTATGTCTTTTTGTATATAGAACTTTTTAATTTAGTATTTCATAGCGAAATCATCATTCGCGTGAACTGTCCTCAGACCTCGTTTAGATATTATTTTTTATAAAATAGAACCTTTAACTACAATGTACTCAGATTTATTACACATATAATAATACAAGACACAATGATCATTACTATTCTCCCATCAATTAAAAATATTAATTGAATTTGCTTGTTTTTTTAATGTCGTGAAGTTTGTCCCGGTAAGCAGAAGCGTCATTCGCGTGCCTTCAACATTATACATCCTAGATGGGCTCTGAAATAAATTTCTTCGTTTTTTAGAAAATGTTAAGACACGACTGGACAAGTTCAGTTGACCTATACGTGAAAGGAGGTGGATGCTTTTATTTATTGTTTTAAAAACCGTTTTGTGTTCTTGTGTAACCTTCTCAGGCGTCATTTTCGTGGTAAGCATTATTTACATCAACAAAATTAATTTTGTATTAAATCTTAATTTGATTGTTTGTACACAGTAAATAGATTAAATCGACATAAAATTTTTTGTAAATTGAACGGTGTTAAATATTTTAATGCAAAAATACGTCTATAATATCATTCGTAAGTCATCATTCTTGTGTTCTTGATGGGATCACCGAGAATGACACTATTAACACGAGAATGACTGATGATTTATTTTCTTAACCCGATCGACAGTTTCTCATTTCTTTATAGTGTGTATATTTGATATGGCAAATAAAAAAATGACTCAGAAGAAAAAAAGGATTAAAAGGGAAAGGGGAGCAAGAGCGTAGGAGACAAATAAGAGATGATCCAGTGAGAAGGGAAAGGAAGAAAGAACAAAGCAGGCAAAAGTATTTAAGACAAAAGAGAGAAGGATTGCAGTATAAAAAAAGTATCAGTCAACCCCTAGAGAACAACGCAAGAAGGAAAGGAATGGAAAATTAATTCAAAGAATTATAGAAATTAAGGCAACTTTAATGGAAAGAAGACAGATAGAAGAAGATACACCACCGCCTTCTGATGATGATACCTTTGTACCACAATCAAGACGCAAGTTAGAGATAAGAAAGCTGTAGGAAGTAGGGCATCAGAAAGAAATAAAGTTAGACGTCACAGAGTAAAAAGGATTAGAAAAGAAGATTGCCGCTTCCCAAATAAGGACAGGAACATACGTTTTGGTAAATATTCCCAAGGAAAATACAAGAAACTAAACAAAAACCAATATCGATATACAGATCTGTCAAAGCGATTTAGATGACGATGGAGAGGTTAGAGTCATATTTTTAAAAATCTGTGATAATTGTAATAAAATAAGACCAACTTTTCCGTCTTGATGACACTGATATTTCAGATATACAATTTGAAAATATTATGGCGGTACCATTTGAACCAACTCTCTAGTCCTAAAGGGAAACAGAGTTTTTTATAAATTCGATAAAACCATTCATATTTTTGAAAGTGTTTGAACTTTTCCTGCGATGTTAAACACTAATTTTTTAGTTTATAGTTTTGATTATATTTCATAGTCAGGAGCTTTTATTTTTATAATAATTTTAATATGTTGAATGTTAATATATTTTGTAAAATTACTTGTCAGTTACAATTATTGCTTTTATATAAAATATATAAGACTGCAACAATTTTCAAGACTGTTCTATACAGCGTTGTATAATGTACACATATTTTATAATATTTTATTATTATCTAGTTTAGGCATGAATCTTAAAGAAGACTTTTTTTTAAACAAGTTCGTTTTGTATGTTTATTTATATTTGTAATATTTTTACAGATTTACAATAAATAAATTGATGTGTATAATATTTTCTGAATTTTTCATCATTCTCGTGAAGTTTTAGTCATTCACGTGCCCAAATAATATCAAAAATAGCTCATAAATTAACTATCACTTATAAATGAGTACGTTTTTTGGCCACAAATAATAGAATATGACTTACTAATGAGTGAAATGGGATAATTTATCTGTTTACCCTTTTTTTTAATTGCCGAAATTTACATTGCGATGTGCCACTCTTACAGCCAATCACCCTAATTTGCTTGGAAATGATAAGA